>BQNB010099394.1:0-24934 GCA_026074375.1 Tanacetum coccineum
TCAAAGGGATCATAGCAAAGTTCAATATCAAAGGTTCAAATATCAAAGGGATCATAGCAAAGGTTCAATATCAAAGGTTCAAATATCAAAGGGATCATAGCAAAGGTTCAATATCAAAGGTTCAAATATCAAAGGTTCAAATATCAAAGGTTCAAATATCAAAGGTTCAAATATCAAGGGATAGCATAGCAGGGTTCAAATAGAACATAATGACAGATCATATAAGAAAGCCAAGATAAAAGGCTCAGAGCAAAGGTAGCAAATCACATAAGTAACCAAGATAGAGAGGAATACGTCATAAGAAACCTTAACGATAAGGTCAGAATATCTGTACCTTATTCCGAAGCAAAGCAAAATCAAAGAGAATACCACAGGAATATCACAATCACTCCCTCTTGACCGAACCTAAAGAAATGATGAATTCGAATTACAAACCATTCATTTAAGTTATACTTTCTATTTTTAGAAACTTTCTATTTTTAGTAACTTTCCATTTTTAGTAAGTTTCCAAAATTAGTAATATTCATCATTTGAGATTCTATTAAGTATTTTAAATAGCTTAGGGACTTAATATGTCAACCTTATAAGTTTAGGGTTAAATATGCAAAATCAACAAATTTCAAGGTTAAAAGTGTAAATATCAAAGTTTCTTATTTTATTCAGATTATACCTTCCATTTTATGTATTTACAAGTCAAACCCTTAATTTTACATAATTTACATATTTAGTCCTTTTGGTTTATTAATTACTTAAACATTATCTTTAATTATCCATAATTACAAAACAAGCCCTTATAGATTCAAATATAACAAAATCATACTTTATACATTAATTACTAACCAAACCTTATACTTTTTAGAATTTACAATTTTAGTCCCTCTATTTTAGTTAATTACTTTCTAATTACATAATATATGAAATTAACCATTTTAAATCCAAAATAATATCAAAATGACATTTTATACCCCCCAACTTATTTTATACAGAATATACTAAGTATAATAACATGTCTAAAATAGACCCCATAGTTTCAGAAATTACATAACAAGTCCTTATACCTTTTATACCATAATCGGCTAACATATTAATTCACAAAACCTTAATCAAATTTTCCCCAATCACAAACACAATTATTTACCAATCATTGGCATTAATTATACCTGGAAAAAATAACAAAACCCTAACCCTAATTCATTTTAACCATTTTTCTTCCCTTTTTCCTCATTTTCGAATTCGGCAAATACAAAGAAATCTTCAAAAATCATTCGAATCATGTATAAATTATTCCAACAATTTTTCTGAGTTATATGAGATATGAACAACCCCAGAAAAATATAAAATAAATTTTACCAATATTTTATATGCCGATTTAATTTTCATTTCTAAATTAGGGTTTTGAATATGTTTCAATTTATAAAATCGAAATAAAGTGCATGGATATTTTTCTCAGGTTTATAACATGTTAATATGATGAAATATAAGTTATAAAATTACCTTTGATGGCCTTTGATGATTTTATGATTTTATGCACTCGGTATAGCTTTTCGAACCCAAAACAATATCAAAAATCGAATCAATCACTTCCCAAGCTTCCCACTATTTTTCCCACACTCCTTAGCCTTCAAATGATCTTAGAAAAATTCGTCCTTGCCTTGGAAAATTCTTTTGCCATCACTTTAGTATTTTAGGGTTTTGGTGCATTTGTTGTTTTTAGGATTAATGAAATAAAATGTATAAAAAGAGTTAAAATAGGATTTGGCCGAGTCTTATGGCTTTTCAAATGGAATAAAATCAGGTTTTATTATTTACATAATTATTATATATTTATCCATATTTTATTTAATTAATTTTGTAATATATAAATAATTAATTACTTATATAATTTGGCATAAGTAATTTTACATAATCCTTAATTAGTTTTCTTACATAACATAAAGTATTTTAATCTTACAAAATTTCATAATTGCTATATATAGTATTTTCATAATTTCTATAATTAAACTGAAATTTATTTAAGCTTTTATAGATTTTCTTGCATTAGGGGTATTTTGGTAATTTCACATTTGTTGAGATTTTTAGGTTTTACAGCTTATGTCCATTGTCAACCGCTTTGAAAGAGTGAAACATACTCTTATTAGCACACACATGACGGGTTGCCCTAGTATCAATCCACCAACCACCATGATTAGTACCTACCAGGTTTACCTCAGAAATCATGGCACACACGTCAGACACCATCGCTATCATGTCCACATCATCATTCACTATATTTGCCTAACGTGGATTCACCAGCTTTGGCATCTTAAAATTAGCAGCACGGTGACCAGGCTGGTCACAGTTGTAGCAAATCTCCTAGAACTTATGTTTTACAATCCCAGCTTTAAGAGCAAGGTACTCAGACTTCCCTTTGCTCTTCTTGTCATTCTTCCTTTTGTCTTTGCCTTTTCCCTTTGGATTGGACCTTGAAGATGACCCAGCATGCTCAACCATATTAGCCTTAGCAGAATCAGGTGTATAAGTATCTTTCTGAGCCAGCTTGTTGTCCTCTTCAATACGAAGACGAACAACCAAGTCTTCAACACTCATCTCCTTTCGCTTATGCTTCAAGTAGTTTTTAAAATCTACCCAACTTGGAGGTAACTTTTCAATAATTGCAGCAGCTTGAAAAGTTTCACTCAAAGTCATTCCCTCAGCATGGATGTCGTGGATCAATACCTGCAGATCTTGAACCTGACTGATCATGTTCTTTGAATCAACCATCTTGTAATCTAAAAAACGAGCTACCATGAACTTCTTTGTACCAGCATCCTCTGTTTTGTACTTGTGTTCCAATGACTCCCATAATTCTTTGGTAGTCATGGTCTTGCAGTACACGTTATACAAAGGATCTATCAGACCATTCAGAACATAGTTGTGACACAAGAAGTCTGAATGTTTCCATGCTTCCACAGCTTGCACAGCCTGTGTATTAGAGGATTAACCTTTGGCAGGAGGTTCAACCTGAGGTACAGTTTCTTTCAAGAACCACGCAATGCCCAAGGTGGTGAGATAGAAGAACATCTTCTGTTGCCACCTCTTAAAATTCTGACCATTGAATTTTTTTGGTCTCTCCGCATGATTAGCTACTGTGTTGGTAACCGACGCACCGGTTGTGTTCACAACAGTAGTCGCAGGAGGAGGAGTCTGAGTGTTAGTCATCCTGAAAGATTAAACACAAACAGTTAAACAAACAGTAATTACTCGGTATCTGCTTGTACCGGATCTGCTTCAAAGAAACTCAGTCTTGGTTTCAATGAATAAAATAGATCAGTTTGATATAAACTCAATCTTGGTTTATATATGTAAACTGATTCGAATAATTCTTTAAAATGTTATGGATCTGTAAAACTGCAAATTAAAATATGTTTTCTAAAACTGATTTCCAATGAAACTCTACCTTGGTTTCGACAGAAACAATTTATTAAAAAAAACTGTTAACAATATTAATCCGATTTAACAAAAGCATTTTAATTCTATCTACACATAATCTGTTTTAAGACTGTTGGGAAACCTGCACTCTATTATTAGTATAAATCGAATGACAGTAACACAATAAATTAACAGACAGTAATTAGCAGAAAATTAAAGCAGTAATTAAGAACGAGGCTCGTGTTTAACACTATTCCCTTAAAATAGATTCGCCGTCTGTTTCCCAGTGTACAACGTCCAAAGCTGTTGTACAGCCGGACTTGACACACTTGCCTGAAAGATTACGGAAAGGATTGAGGTTTCTGATCGATGGAACTGCTGGAAATAGCCTATTATGTATGGTATAGGAGTATCGTTTTCTGTGTATGAAAAATGAATGAGAAGAGGTCGATTTATAGCTAAACCCTATCTTAGTCACCAAGCCAAGATAGATACTAAAATTCAGTTGATTTAAATCATCAGTATATATCTAAACCTTGATCAGAAAGTTTTAGATAAACTAGATAGTTTAAACAAACACAGAATATTCTGGAAACCTTATCAGATAAGAAAACGAAATAAGTAGCAAAAAGATACGCGCATAGACGACCTTTCGGAGCTACATTCGTGTCCGCAGGTCGGGCGGGCTCGCATGAGTTCAGAAGCTTCGAACCCATTTTGGCCTAGAAATCCCATTTTCTGTACCCCTCCTGCGCGCGCACGTAGGCGTGGGAGCATAACCAACCTAAAGGAATTTGGTAGCCAATACCAAGATGTCCTTATAAACTACTATCCACTTCCCTTTTTGGGTGATGTGGGATAGTTTTAGTTCCCAGATTTTGTGTTCCACGTGCCTCACTTTGAGACACGATATCTCACTCATCTTAACTCCACTTTGGACATACTTTAGCTCGTTGCGAAGCTCTCTTCGAGGAGAACGCAAAGCCCCAATATAATGTAAAGATATATAACATCTACATATGTTAAATGGTGTCCAAAGTTTACAAAAACTCATTTTGCAATAACCATTTTTCCAACACCATTTTATCTAAATATTATGTTCAAACATTCGTGTGACATGTAAGTCTGATCCTTATGCGTGGTCGTTGAGAGGTTGAGCAGGATTTTGATTTTGCAAGTCATAAGCCCTCACCCCTCATGTTGGTATTTGTGTTGTGTTGTTTAGAATATAAGGGATGGATTTTGGTTTTAGCATGATCTTCTGTTTGCCCCACAGTCAGTGGTTAGCCATCTTGTCTCTGGTCTTGTAAAAGTCCAATGTATAATAGCATTGGCTGTCAAAGATATTAGAAAAATTGCGTTATCATCATAATGTAGTGATTGGTTATACATATCATGCATGCATTACTTACTCCTAGGGATAGATAATAGTGCGTGCTAGTTATGATTTGTCACTAAGAAAATTTTGTATATGGGAGCTTTTTATTCCTTAGAGCACGTCCCACAGTTGTTCCATGTCACTTAAACTTCCCCTCTTGGCATCTCGTCATATTTTTTGTTTGTTTAGCTCAGTTGGCCACCAAGATTCCTTAGGGGGCTTGGGGATGGGATGTTTGGCTAGGGGAGGTCTCGAGTTCGAGTCCTACCAGGGAATTTTACCCCTTCAGGTGGAATAGAAAGAAGTATAGGCGGGTTCAGGCTACAACATACTGCCCAATTGGATGTCACTGCTGGACCTGAACCACTAACAACTAACAAGCCGTTCTAAAAAAATAAAATAAAAAAATATATACTTACCTGCTGCTGAACGTAATGTCATTCCTTTGTGAGATTATATTGAAAGTTGGCTTCTAGCTGGTAAACAATGTTGTTGATGTCTGAGGCTTTCATGTAAGTGGTATTTAAAAATGTTGTTGCGATTATTTTGACGTCTGGTCATGTGTTGACATCAGGTTGTGGGTGTGACTTGCTGATCACATCAGGTTGCTGATTAATACAAAAGCATATAAACTCCCTGTGAGAGCACTTTATCCAATTCAACAGAACTCCCATGCAAGATATTGTGAGAAACGCGTGTGAAGCTAACTGAATGCATGGACATGTAATTAAATAACAGTGGTTGGGTAGTTATTAGTTAGCATTTGGTTTGAACCATGCATGGGTTCTATGATGAATGCCTAATTTTCTAGATAAGAAACATATTTTTTTAAGCCCATGCATATTGGAACACTATTTAAACCCATACCCTCAAAAATATGAACCCCCGGTAATTCAAAAAACCATCAAGAAATGCAAGGGTTCAGAAAAAGCCATGCTTTTCTCATAACCGCCTCTTATAATAATTCTAGAATAACATAATGGAAACCTCGAAAATCTGGATTTACATTATGTGCGAGTAGACACTATCGCTATAAACAACTAAGCTAAGTCTAGTAGTTGATTTCTATATTAAGTTATGAACATAGTTTAACACACACAAACACATGTAAAAAGAGACACAGAGAAGGAGACTCTACCTTGCACTCATCGATTCGATACCAATTTCCAAATAAGTCCTTAATTAGTGTAACAAATGTAATGACCAAAATATGATGTATACTGCATGTCTACGTGAACAAAAATTGCATATAGCATGTACTTATCATTGCCATATGCAGTTCCACCCATATAAGTGTTGGCATATGTGAGTCGGATACGCATGTTATATAACTAAGAAGTACGTGAGCCTATTGGGGGCACACACGTTAAGACACGAAGAGTACGTTTATTAAACATTTAATATATATTTATTTATAATTAAATGTTTAATATACTTTATGAAATAATTATTTAATGATTATTGGTTTAACCGTTAGACGTTATAAACTAATTATTACATGTTAAATAAAAGGACTTAGTTGTCAAAAACCGAAACCTTCGGGACTCCCTTTGTTTGGCTGGTCACATAGAACGATTTAGGAGGGGGAGAGTGTGGATTTTGTAAACTAGAGGAAGTGATTACTAAAGCTTGGAGGACAAGTTTAAAAAGTATATATACTCCCTCTATGCTCACAAATTAAAACGACAGAGATATATCCCAAAAACCTAAATACTAATTGGTTATTCATCTTCTATCCTACATTATATGTGAGCCGATCCTAATCCCAAAACCATGCATACATCATATACGTATGGATGTATATTCAAGCAATTTATAAGCATGCATCAAGTAGGCAAGAATATTAATTGCTTAGACAATCAATTCAACAAAGGACTTCTAGTCTAATGGTTTTTTTTAGAACGACTTGTTAGTTGTTAGTGGTTCAGGTCCAGCAGTGACAACCAATTGGGCAGTATGTTGTACCCTGAACCCGCCTGTACTTCCTCCTATTCCGTCTGAAGGGGTAAAAGTCCTGGGTGGGACTTGAACTTGAGACCTCCCCTAGCCAAACATCCCCTCCTCAAGCCCCTAAGAAATCTTGGTGGCCAACTGAGCTATCCTAGTTGGTTGAATTCTAGTCCAATGGTTGGGTTGTTACTTCTGTTCTTATTGAACTAGGTTCGATTCCCTTGATGGTCTATTTTGGGATCTTTCTCTTTTTGTTGTTTTTAGTTCGATCCAAACGTATACCACTTAGGTATTTAGATCGGATCTAGAACAAGTATTAAACACGGGTTGTTTGTTTTTTGGTTCAGCTATAAAGGTTGTTGGATTATCGGTACTAGCTACTAGGTAACGCATATACTTGATGTTTAAAGCTCGTGAAGTTACGACTAGAATTGTTGTGTGCTTGTTTGACGTGTTGTGTGAGCAACTGTAGAGGTGGTGATGTAGTGTAAAATGACATAGTAAAAAAAGAAGAGATACAAACCTGATGTAGACTAATAACATGATGACACAAATTGAATCTGTTGATTCACCTGAATACCAAAAACAATCTTCCAACTACCGTTGATTCAAAAGAATACCGATAATCAGGCAAACTCCAACAATCGTTGATTCAAACGAATGTCGATTATTAAGAGAATCTTAGCAAAACCGCCAAGAATTGATTAAAGCAAAGCTTTATTACCAATATCAAAATATTAAACCATATTCTAAAGCAAATCCTTGCACCTCTTTTTATAGGAGAATGAGTGCTTACATGTTTGCCATCTAGGGCGATGTGGGATATAGAATAAATATAAACATATACCACGAAACTACAAAAACTACAAAACCATGAAACATGACATATGGTGAAGGCATAATTGCATCAATTATGCCTTCACCATATGTCATTTCATGGTTTCGTAGCTTTTGTAGTTTATGTTTATATTTATTCTATATCCCACATCGCCCTAGATGGCAAACATGTAAGCACTCATTCTCCTATAAAAGGAGGTGCAAGGATTTAGTGTAGGATATAGTTCAAATATCTTTGAGTTTTAATAATAAAAGCTTTGCTTTGTTCTTGGCGGTTTGCTAAGATTCTCTTAATAATCGACATTCGTTTGAATCAACGATTGTTGGAGTTTGCCTGATTATCGGTATTCTTTTGAATCAACGATAGTTGGAAGATTATTTCTGGTATTCGGGTGAATCAACAGATTCAATTTGTGTCATCGTGTTATTAGTCTACATCAGGTTGGTATCTCTTCTTTTTTTACTATGTTAATTCGTGTGTTCCTTTATATTCACTACATCAGTTGGTATCAAGAGCCAAAGTTCCTGTTAAGATGCCTCTAAGGAGAAATAGGCCTCTTACTGAAGCTTATGAGCAAGAATTTGAGCAGCGTGTTATGGCAAGAATGGAAGAGCGATTAGATCAGTTTGTTGATCAATTGGCTTATCGAATGAATGACATGATGAATCCATGAAGATGTAGGGATCGTAACAGTCAGGGAAGTGAAGGCGAAGAGTCAAAAAATTCGTTCTTTGAGGGTGATTGTTCATCTTTTAATGAATAGGGAGATTATGGTGTGGCGGGTGATGATTATAAAGGAGCCCCAGTATTTAATGACGCTTATGAAGAAGCCTTAGTATTTGATGATGATCAATTTGAAGAAGAATCGATGCCAGTTTATGATACCGATATTGAAGATGTCATTAAGGAAGAAGAAGGATTTGTCAGGAAAAGAGGATTTGGTAGGCTAACGATCTTTGTTCTTCAACGATCTAAACTACTTTAAATGTTGATTTTGAGGAAGACATCAATACAAAATCACGCGAGTTGATGTCGTTTGGAAAAAGTATTCTTATCAAGGTTAGCAAAAGTTCATTCAAATTTCTGATTGGTAAAAAATATCAAGAATGGTATTTGAAAGTTTCACCCATGGTCGATGAGTTCGGGTTTAAGACGATCAAGGTTCGAGGTCGAGTCATTATAAATAAAGAGAATTTGTTGCAGGAGATACAAATATGGATGCTACAAGTACAAGGGACGAGTGAGGCAAACTCGAGGACGAGTTTTTTCAAGTGGGGGAGAATGATAGGGGAGAATGATGCAATTATGCCTTCACCATATGTCATGTTTTGTGGTTTTGTGGTTTTGTAGTTTTTGTAGTTTTGTAGTTTACGTTTATATTTATCCTATATCCCACATCGCCCTAGAAAGCAAACATGTAAGCACTCCCTCTTCTATAAAAGGAGGTGCACGGATTTGCTTTAGAATATGGTTTAATATTTTGATATTCGTAATAAAGCTTTGCTTTAATCACTTCTTGGCGGTTTTGCTAAGATTCTCTCAATAATTGGCATTCGTTTAAATCAACAATTGTTGGAGTTTGCCTGATTATCGGTATTCTTTTGAATCAACGATAGTTGGAAGATTGTTTCTGGTATTCGGGTGAATCAACAAATTCAATTTGTGTCATCGCGTTATTAGTCTACTTCAGGTTGGTATCTCTTCTTTTTTTACTACGTCAATTCGTGTGTTCCTTTATTTTCACTACATCAATGATAAGGGAGAATGATGCAATTATGCCTTCACCATATGTCATGTTTTGTGGTTTCGTAGTTTTTGTAGTTTTGTAGTTTATATTTATATTTATCCTATATCCCACATCGCCCTAGAAGGCAAACATGTAAGCACTCCTTCTCCTATAAAAGGAGGTGCAAGGATTTGCTTTAGAATATGGTTTAATATTTTGATATTGGTAATAAAGCTTTGCTTTAATCAATTCTTGGCGGCTTTGCTAAGATTCTCTCACTAATCGGCGTTCCTTTGAATCAACGATTGTTGGAGTTTGCCTAATTATCGGTATTCTTTTGAATCAACGATAGTTGGAAGATTGTTTCTGGTATTCGGGTGAATTAACAGATTCAATTTGTGTCATCACGTTATTAGTCTACATCATGTTGGTATCTCTTCTTTTTTTTACTACGTCAATTCGTGTGTTCCTTTATTTTCAGTACATCAGTTACTGATAATCAGGCAAACTCCAACAATCTTCCAACTATCGTTGATTCAAAAGAATACTGATAATCAGGCAAACTCCAACAATCGTTGATTCAAACGAATGCCGATTATTAAGAGAATCTTAGCAAAACCACCAAGAATTGATTAAAGCAAAGCTTTATTAGCAATATCAAAATATTAAACTATATTCTAACGCAAATCCTTGCACATCCTTTTATAGGAGAATGAGTGCTTACATGTTTGCCTTCTAGGGCGATGTGGGATATAGAATAAATATAAACATAAACTACGAAACTACAAAAACTACGAAACCATAAAACATGACATATGGTGAAGGCATAATTGCATCATTCTCCCCTATCAGGTGGTAATTTAATCACTAAGATTCAAGATCAAGATTCTCGTTTATTGATTTTTATCATTAAACATAAAGGTTATTATTACTTACTTTATTTGTGTGTTGATTCTTAATATCAAACTAGATCCATCCGTTGCGTACTCGTAGTTAAATTGGTTAACTAGTTCGTAAAAATCCAACAGTGGCATCACGAGTCAACCTCGTTTGGTGTTATGGGTTACACATTTATAAAACACGCTAGATCCGCATGAGAAAACTTTTATTTATTGTTTTGACTAAAAATTATGGCAATAATATGCAATTCTTGCCATAAATAATAAATAAAAACCTAGCATCTTGGTATTATTACTAAATATAGATCGAAAAGGAATAGATTTATAATTAAAAGTTAATTAAGTTTTCAGTTTTCTATTCTTTTCTTTTTCCGGCCTTAAGACTCACACAATCATGTAATATGATGGATGTAGCGATCTAGGTACTGAGCTGAAAACCTAGTGAGAGTCTTTTGGTTCTCTGTTTGGGGAAGACTCTTATGAGAACTCGGGGCATTATGTGATTTACTGCTTTCTTAATAGAGTCTGTCTTCACCTCATCCCCTCTTTCTGTCTGTTTATTTGCTTATATGTGATATTCCATGAGACTGGTTAATATATGCAAAAGACTTTTTGAAACTCTAAACGGACTAATACTTAAAGTGAAACTTATTTTATTTAAACCAAAAGATTCTTGCGAGTTTATGTGTCATACGGGTGTGATTATCTATAATGTTGCCCTTAGAAACGTGACTTCCCACGACGAACTTACTTAAATCTTGGTTTAAATTTATCTGTTAAATTACACACATAATTATTAACTCCTAGTGACCTGCTATGTGTTATTTGTAAAACTTGTTTTTGGACGAATAAATACGGACGTTAAACTATGAAACTTGTTTTCTGAGAAATTTAAAGTTTTTATGCTCTTATCAATGATGAATCACTACTGACCATGGCTTTATTGACATGGCTTTAATGGTTTTCTAGGGTTTAAGTGACCTTTAATATTTTCCCGCGCCACTACATGTTTCGGCATATGAGGAAACTATTGGAATAACTTTTGTCTTCGGACACATGCAAGAGTACAATATAGGGTTTGGTCAATTTTTAATGTTTTCCCGCGATATTAGCACATCTAAAAACCAAGTTAACAAAACGTTTTTCTTAACTTGTGATACAAAGATGTTTTGCATGCTTCTTTATACACTATTTTGACACATGTTTTTTTTGATAAACTTATGTGTATAACCTTATGTGAAATTTTAAGTCTATGCCAGCCAATTTAAGAACACTTGCACTTGGTTTTTTCTCTCTGGTCATACCTTAGGTTAATTCCAACCTAAGGCAAAAAATTTCTCTCTGGTCAGACCTAAGGTCAATTGTTGCATGTTCTTACTTGGTTGACTTAAATCGAGTATGCTTGGTCAGACCTTGGACCCGAGGCATAAGATGAGACAAAACATATACATGACATTAAATTAATTGGGTAGTTATTTCTTTTAAGAATTTAATTATCGAAAATACTAAATTGAACTTTCTATGTTCTGATTAATTGTGTTATTGCAACATAATTCGTAAACGAAAGTTTATTTTTCTTAAAAAGGCAAACATAGTCTCTTTTCCTGGTAAGAAAGAGCGAGACTTACTCCTATCTCTTCTCATTGGTTGACAAGAATAAGATAGGATTATAATTGGAATTTTTTTCTCAATTATATTTAAACTCACTTTCAATCTTTCATTACCCTTTTTCGGTTCTGAAATATTTGAAAGATAAAATATTTTGTGTAATTAGAGAACATTTTGTCTATAGCTACCAAAATAATGACATCTTGCACTTGTTACGATGTATGAGTTTAAACCGTAACAAGTAAAGAAAATTGCTAGCAGGTCTTCTAGGTATTTTTCTTGGACTCGATTCATTCCTTATAGTGGCAGACCGATTAAGGAGTAATTACATGCTAAAAGTTCAAGTTAATGAAAGCATGGATGGCTAGTCCCTCATCTACATAAGTAGAACTTCATATACTCTGTTCAATACCTAAGTACATTGCTACTTGTAGGCATTCTAAGAGAGTAGGAAAGTAAATAAATCACTATTTGCTATCTACTGGTGATGTAACACTTAAAATGTTGACAAATCCAGTGGGAGCTTGCGTTTTATTACTGAAAATACATTCAGGTAATGTTGTCAATTTCAGTGGGAGCTACAAAATTTGTTTCCTTGTTAGTTGCCCATATTATTTCTAGCTTGCTTTGAAATAATTCATTACTTTCCAAATATGAACGACCATGGTTTTAAGGAAAATTGCATTTTATTTTATAAGATAACATGTTGCCTTTTTGATGTTGCTTTCCGAAACGTTATCTATAGAATAATAATCTACAATTCCTTATTAAACGTTATGGTTCGAAATCTACTTGTAATATCTATGACACTATCATATTGTTTATACAATCAAGCGCTTGTCGTATTATTTGTCTACAGTAAATATTGTTGTACCGTACACAAGTGGGAGAAATCTCAAGTATGTGCAAGGAACAACATGTAACAATATGATTATTGGTTTCTTTTGACCGAAAGGTAAGGAAGCTAATATTTCTACTAGGACTTAAACACACAAGATGTTTGTTGCCCTATTACATTTAAAAGTAAAGATATATTGTAAGCTACTGCAGCACATTGACTACATGTTTAGTCAATATAATTATGGTTCGATTATAAAATCATAATTATGAAGTATGAAATTAACTTGCAATTACTATTGAACTCAAGAGTTTGCGTTCATAATTACTTTAGTTACTATAATTATGTTTTCTAGTTAAGACATAAATATAAAGTCCTTGAATTTATCAATGACTCATAACATAGAGTAGGTAGTAAAATTGTTATGTCTTCTTGTTAGCACATAAACATGAAGTCCTTGAATTATTCAAAGACTTATAACGTATACTATATCTTTTGTTTTCTTGTAAACACATGAACATAGAGTTCTTGAAATATTCAAGAAATATATGTTATAGCATGCACATGGTTTTAAAATACTTTGTATTCAATTTGGCTCGACCCAATTGATAAGTATTTGACCTAAAGAGAATTAAGTTATCTAAGGAATTCTGATGTAGTCTCACAATTCTAATACTCATAGAATACCACATTATTATGGTATGTCTAATGTGTTGAAACAAACTATATTCATATTGTTTGATTTCTGATGACTTTAATTGCTCTACCTCCAAAATCTATCAATGTTAGAAAATTGCGTGTGTCATGGATACACTCTATATAGTTCCAACCTAGAAGGTATTTAGGACATTATCTATTTATCGATTGGGATGAATCTCATTATGTCTTGATTAAAGTTTTAAGATATGCTAATATCTTATGAAGAATATTATTAACAAGCTAAAGATGAGAACTATAAAATGTGTTTTGTATTTCCCAATTAAGAATAATTTATTGTTGCTTTTATACTTAGTATTTAGAGAATTATCTTGACTTACAAAAGTACGTGGGAGCATCTACAGATCTTGTAAATATTCAAGAACAAAATACATAACCTTTTGAATTCACTTGCTAATGTCAAACTAAGGCTAAACATATAAATCTTCGAACCAAAGTATAATGTAACTCTCATTCATAAATCCGCAAGGATGCCTCATCAATGGACTGATATTTTATTATCAATGCTGAGGAATATAAGTTAAAGGGTCATAGTAAACCTGCTAACTAATAAGATGAATTATCACATCTTAAATCTGATAAATGTCTTAGAACTATGAATGAAAAGATACAGTCCTTAAAAGATAATCAATGTTTTGAGCTTGATTGATCTTTCACCAAACAGTAAAATTTAAGGTTAGAATGAGTTTCTTTTGAAGATAGACTCATAAGGACAAAATTGTATACATGACTATGATTAAATCTTCCTTTCTACACGCATTGATTATATAAAGATAATTAATTGTCATACATGTTTCCTTAAATATGGAATATGGCAATTAAGTTTTATAACTCTTACCTTTATGGTTACCTTTGCAAGGATGGTGTGTAATCGAAAAGAGTTACGAGTTCAAAATAATATTTATAAAGCATACAAGATAAGAGAATCCAAATGTAGATTAGATCATGCATCTAGGAGCTAAAATCTTAAGCTTAATTACAATATAATTTTTGATTAAATTAAGATAACTCATGAGTACACCTGACATCAAGTAGGAGCACTATGTTTATTGTCTAAAATTCATATGTTGCATAACATATTGAAGGTATCATTCCATCTAAGCTAGATGTTAATCCTTAAGATTGGAATGAAACTTCACTTGGGAATTTAGGAAATAAAACAAACGACCTTGGAATAAATGTTTAATGAAATAAACATAGGCGGTGATTAAGTCCAACACAATGCAATACATCATTGAAGCAAGTCTTAAATGATATATTTCACTTGAGATAATTTAATACATGGATGGAAACCTTGTGTTTTTAACTAAGGATTCATCATGTATATATTATATTGTGTATGAGACTAGTTGTTACTTTTGCACAAGAGCAAGATGAGTTAATAACAACATTATCTAATTGAGAGTATTTAGATGACTGATAACACCAAACGTTTACGAATTATATAAGGCATAGTGTTGTTTGCGTACACTGATGCTGGAGGATAATCAACTCTAGTTGAAGTAGGATTTCATCATTTATGATAAATCTGCTAACTAGATATGCTCAGCTAGGGGCATTGTTGCAATACACATTAAAGAATGAGAATACTTTACATTTTAAGAAACTGTAAAGATGACTGTCTGAGATAAGTATGTTGGTGACTTCAAATACCCCATAAAAGGTACTGTCACATTTTCATACTATGACACTTGCAATAGTATGCAAATATACATACGACACTTATCATATCATTCAAATCCTTCATAATTTATGAATTTGAAACAAGTATTCAGAAAGTTTACTCAGATGACTATTTAACTTTCTTGTAAAGAAAGAGTTGAGAATGTTGGAAACATTAGGTTTCAACTTACTAATTAGTCTCATGCATATCTGTTTTTTGCATTTGGATAATAGAACTGAAAGCAGTTGTATTAAAATAATGAATTGATATACCTGGTATGATCGATTTCATTTATACTACCGTGTTCTATATATGCATGTTTAATGAATAATTTAATTATTCTAAATATTTCCATTGTAAATTAGTAATATGGGAATATTGTTAAATTTAGACAAATGTGAGTGTTGGTTATACATTTTGAATATGTGGATTATTCTCATCAAACTCACATGTTATTCACAAGGGATGCATATTGGACACCCCAACCTTCGAATATTTACTTTTGGATCCTTGTCATGGGTAAGATATCAAAAATGGTTTAATAAGTCATCCTTATACTTGAGATACAAACAAGTTCTGCATGTGTGGATATCACTTTTTAACTATAAGTCAAATGCTAACCTGAAATGGAAGTGATGTGAAGCAGCATCCACAACACTTGTAGTCAATAAAGAATTTGTTCCTCTAATTGTTTAATTGCAGTATGATACCATTGGCGCCTCTCCAGAATTAATTAGATGATTGTGTGGCGGCACCCAAAGTGTAATTCAAGATGATTTTTGATTCCTTTTGGTAGATCCGAATTAACTTCTATAACGAGAAACTAAATAGTTAAACTATATGGAATGAGTTAGGATCCATATCCATGGTTTAACGGTATATGTAACAAAGGGATAATAATAGCAAGTAATACATAACCATTATGCTGAGAGTTTTTCTTGAAATAACATCTCAAGTATTTCTAGTTTATGGCAATGAGAGTGTTGCTAGACGTTTCTATTGTTGGTATAAATGTAGTATGCTACTCCAACTCCCAAGTAGGAGCTGTTGGAATATGTGAGTCGGATACGCATGTTATACAACTAAGAAGTACGTGAGCCTATTGGGGGCATACACGTTAAGACACGAAGAGTATGTTTATTAAACATTTAATATATATTTATTTATTATTAAATGTTTAATATACTTTACGAAATAAATATTTAACGATTATTGATTTAACCGTTAGACGTTATAAACTAATTATTACATGTTAAATAAAAGGACTTAGTTGTCGAAAACTGAAACCTTCGGGACTCCCTTTGTTTGACTGGTCACATAAAAGGATTTAGGAGGGGGAGAGTGTCAATTTTGTAAACCAGAGGAAGTGATTACTAAAGCTTGGAGGACAAGTTTAAAAAGTATATATACTCCCTCTATGCTCACAAATTAAAACGACATAGATATATCCCAAAAACCTAAATACTAATCGGTTATTCATATTCTATCCTACATTATATGTGAGCTGATCCTAATACCAAAACCATGCATACATCATATACGTATGAATTTATATTCAAGCAATTTACAAGCATGCATCAAGTAGGCATTAATATTAATTGCTTAGACAATCAATTCAACAAAGGACTTCTAGTCCAATGGTTGGGTTGTTAATTCTATTCTTATCGAAGTGGGTTCGATTCCCTTGATGGTCTGTTTTGGAATCTTTCTCTTTTTGTTGTTTTTAGTTCGATCCAAACGTATACCACTTAGGTATTTGGATCGGATCTAGAACAAGTATTAAACACAGGTTGTTTGGTTTTCGGTTCAACTACAAAGGTTGTTGGATTATCGGTACTAGCTACTAGGTAAAGCATACACTTGGTGTTTAAAGCTCGTGAAGTTACGACTAGCATTGTTGTGTGCTTGTTTGACGTATTGTGTGAGCAACCGTAGATGTGGAATTTAATGACTAAGATTCAAGATCAAGATTCTTGTTTATTGATTTTTATCATTAAACATAAAGGTTAGTATTACTTACTTTATTTGTGTGTTGATTCTTAATATCAAACTATATCCATCCGTTGCGTACTCATAGTTAAATTGGTTAACTAGTTTAAGGACTGAGATCTAGAGGAGTCTCTGGAAACGACACCCTCTTATTAAGTTTCTTGATATCCCACTCTGTACACAAAATAAAAATACTAAGAATCACCCCGATAACATTGATATTTTAACTTACATAACGTTATGCTAGAAAGATAAAATGAACATCAATTAATAAGATGACAAATTATATTCAAAAGTAAGATGATTTTGATTCACGAACCTAAAACCTCTTTTACGCAATTGTAAGAATACTTGGAGCGATGTTTAGCCACTTTTAGGCAGTAATACATAGTCATTACACCTGTGCATAAATATCTCGGATAGTAGTAAATCAATCTCATGCAATTATGCAAATGTCATCTTAACAATTACTATTAATATCTATATCAGTATCGTAACAAAAACCAAAATGTAAAAAAGAACACAGAGAAGGAGACTACCTGGCAGTCACCGATTGGATACCAATTTCAAGAGAAGTCCTTAGTGTAACACAAGAAACCCGAAAACACAATCAAGACAAACTATTATGTCCTGACCATAAACAAAACACAAAACTTAGGATTAAGGTTGCGTATTACAAATCTAAAATGATGTACACTTTAGTTTCAAATTTAGTGGTTTGGAAAAAAGAAAATCGATTCACTTTAGCTTGTGGACCGGATCGAACCAAGAATCATTTTTTTCTAATTTATCATGAACCAAAAACATGACCAATTATAAAGCGAGAGTAAATAAGTACTAGCATCGTACCCGCGCAAAGCAGCGGTTTAAGGGGCACTAAAAATCAAAAAAATAAAAATTAATAAAAATATATCAAAATAAATGTTGAATTAAGAGCACAAAAATTTAGAAATTATGATGAAATTAGATCATAAAAAAATAAATAGATAAAAAGATATTTCAATTTAAAAATAAAGGTGGTTTTTTAATTACCAAGTGAAACATGTCACTCTAAAATGTGGTTTCTTAAAATGAGATGGATGGTTAAGATTGCACATCCTTATATTTGCATAATAAGTAAGTTTAAAATTCTTAATTTTTAAGCCTTTCTAAAAATAAAATGTCCTAAATGCTTTATAATAGAGTATAGATATGTACCGGTTGTTGCAGTTGGGTTGCTTCTTTTACAGCGGAATCCCTAGCTGCATTTGTTGAATTGTCAGATTTTGCATTTATTGGAAGATCGTTATAATGTATTTAAGTACCAAGCTAGAAATGAAGGTTGTTGGTGCATCATTCACTAGGATCTGTTTTATTGATGACAAATAAACATTAGGGTAAATTACACAGTTGGTCCCTGAACTTAGCCCTGTTTACCTGTTTGGTCCCTAGATAACGGGGACTCTCATACGGGGTCCTTTTGGGTAACTATTCATTACCCGTTTGGTCCCTTGAGCCCCGTTATACGTAACGATAGTTAAATCTGTCGTTATCTCTGCCACGTCATATGGTATTTACGTCTTTTTACTATAAATTTAGATTGCACCATTGGTCCCTAACTCCTTAGTCAAAACAGTGACCATTGCTTTTCATTTTTTTGTCTTTTTCCTATTACACAGTTGGTCCCTGCAAACTTTTTTTGTCTTTTTCTATAATATTTTTTTTTGTCTTTTTCCTACTTAGACATCTTTATTATTCTTTATCAAATTAACTTTCATCTATAAGATAATTCATTATTATCAAGCATTAGGTGTCGCATCATCCTTGGATTGAGAATCGTTACGCCACTTCATTAGCATCATCTTCACCATTAATCTTTTGCATCATTCTAGTCATCATTATAATTATTAGCATCATCACCAACATTCCTATTTCTGCAACTTTGATATTGATCACTTGCATCATTGATTCATCTTCGATCATGTTTATCGAATATCTTCTCCTTAAAACAACCAATCAAAAAAATAAAGCCTCAAAGAAGATTAATATGCATACTTTGGCATCATTATTAGCCGAACATTTTCATCATCATCTTTAATGAATTGTTTCTAAAGCCATTTTTTACAGTTTGAGAAAAATATATGAATATGAAGAATGAAGATGGGAAACAAATATGATGCATGAAGAAAAAAATGAGATTCATGATCACCGACATCAACAAAACTTACTCACAGATATGAATGACGAATGGCATCAAAATAAATCGATTGAGACATGTTTATTTATTTTTGTTTAAGTGCTGCTAGTGCTAGAGAGAGAGCAAAGAATTTTTTTTATTTTTTTAACTTAAGAGAGCAATGAAATTGAATTTGCTAACTTGAAACTGTCAACAATTTAGACGTGTAAAATGACAAAATTGTTAGGTCACATAAATCTTGAATCAATCATATCAAACTTGAATGCATAGAGAGAATAGAAGAGGGACAAAACTTTGAAATTCAAATGATAAAATGGAGGGAAATGAAAGAGTTTGTTACAAAATTCATCACCCTCTAATGAAGATTAGAGGGGTATTTATAGGAGAGGGAAGCCTCCTTCCCTTCCTTATTTTTCTTACTTGACACATCTAGTCCCTAGACTTTGGTAATTATGATATTTCATTCTTTTAGCATAATATACCTTATTACAAACTACTTTGACATTAACAAAAGAAACACTAATGACTTAAATAATACAAAATCACATAATCGACACTTTTAATGATCCTAACAATCTCCCCTTAAGGGTCGATTATTCAGGGCGTTCTCTTCTTAATCCAAGTGGTCTTTCATTCACGTACATCTCTCATCTTCTCATCTGCCTTCGATGTTTCAATCTTTCTTCAATCTCTTCTTCAAACAACTTCAAGTATTCTGTTTCATCTTTGGTGAGATCTTTTTGAACATATCCATACTTGACGTCATTATTATAGCTCTTCAGCCCTTCTAATACCAATTTAACGTTGCATCACAAAACTTATGAATTTCTGTATGTCTCATCACCCGTTTCTCTTTCTTACTATTCTTGTAAATAATTCCATGCACAGGCTCATAGATGATGGAGACCATATCATGCTCTTCAATTCTTGGGAAAGTTATTGTTGGTGCAATGAGATTAACCTTCTGTTGATAGCTTTTAATTCCAAGTTGGAAGTCATACACTCTTTCCCATATCACTGAACTTCTAATGAAGACTGATAAAGACCATAGCAACCCTGTATCTGTATAATCTGGTACCTTGCCATTCATAATTAACAAGTATATGTCATCAATATCATTCTTGTTAAGATTCTTGTAATTAGGCTCGGTAATTGATACGATGCAATCATTAGCTCTTTTTGCAACAATCTCTGTGATAAACTTGTGTTCATGACCCAATTCCTAATATGTTTTGATGACTTGAACGATTTTTGAGTTTGAATAAATCTCTTCCTTTGGTTTTCCAGGCTCTTTTTGTTTCCTTATGTAGAAGATCTTTGCATGAGGATTCTTCCAATGTTCAACACCATATTGAGCATAAGGATTGAACTTCTTTACACACTTATTCACCCATCTGGAAGTTCGTTCTTCAATATCATCATCGTTGAAGATAATTGCTGGAAACTTGTGAAGTGACAAAACTATCTTCTCGGGTCCAGAATTTCCTTTCTTCAAATACAAAAGGTCTTGATTAATCAGAGATAATGCTGGAGCTTCAGGATCTTTTTGGCAGCTATGAACCAATGGTGTGGTCTTTCGTGGATATGGAGAGATAAGAATTTCTTTTCTACTCTCCCAGACAATGTCACTCTTCAAGAAATTCTTCATCTGATCAATGTGATACTGATGCTCATCTCCTGAAGTACATCTCTGTCTCAACATCTCATCAGCCATCTTTCTCAGCTTAGCTTCATCAATGGTTAGCGAGACTTCTTCCATAATGTCTTGTGATACTTGCTTCGTTGGAATTTCATCATCGTCTGTAGCATAAGAGTCAGTCCAAAAATCAAAATCATCATCCTGCTCTTGATTACCTGAAGTTGATGGAGCTTGTTCCTCTTGAAAAACTTGTCCAGATGATGACTCTCCAGATACATAAGCTTCATACTCCGAGGTCTTCTGCCGCTTCGCACTATTCTCCCCCTCAGGATGAGCATCATCATGAGGATCGTCCTGATCTCTTGGGCGAACGGCAGGAGTTCTACATGCAGTTTGTAGTACTGTATGTCTTTCAAACTTCATCTGGAGAGCCAACCATATTGCTATGTCTTGTTGTTGTAATTGAGGATCAGCTTTCATAGCAAGATATAGTTGATATTGTTGTTCTGGAACAGAGGATGTTTGTGATTGAGCTGGATGAACATGAAGAATATGGCCAGACATATAATTTCGAACAGAAGCATCAACTTGAGAAGGAATGACATTGGCAATTGCATTCTTAATTTGTGTCGAGATTTGAGCTTGAATATTTCCACGTTCCTGCAAAATAGCTTTAGCAATCAATCTTTCCGTCTCTTCTTTAGCCTTTTTCCTCTCTAGAATCAACCCTTCCGCAACATACACTGGAACTTGATTTCAAACTTATTCAGGAACTTGCTGCATAACTTGTTTCTTAACGTGTTTATCAACGATTTCAAGTAATGACTCAACCATTACATTATGAAGATTATCAGCAAGTGTATCAAATGACTTTCTTGGCATGAACCTTGCTTGTAAATGTGCAAACAAATAACCATAACGTCCTTGTAACTCGTGAAAGAAGCTCTTGTAGCGTTTGAAGCGAGTAGGTTTTGTCTTGAACAATGATAGAAGACGATTCGTTTTAGTTAACTTTTTGTGAGGTGAACCTGATGATGATGTAGTATGAGGAGTATCCGTCAATTCCTGGAGTTTCTCAGTATCCGAAGATACGAGATTAGAATGAATCCTAGGAGATCTAATTGGTGTGAGGATTGGTGAATTCCTAGACTCCTCTACATTCTTCCCTTTCTCCCTTCTCTTTAATTCATACACCTCATCAGTTATTTCTTCATCTTCATCAGTTACATTCACTGGTATAATAATGTTAGTAATCTCCTCCTTCGTTTCCTGAGAAATTTCCACCTCCTTTTCCTTAGCAATCTCCACCTCCGGACTTTCCTTATCACTCTGAGGCTCTATCCTAGTGTCGGGAATATTTGATTCATCATTCCTAGGGATTGAACTATCATCAACCATTTTTTCAACTTCTTCAGATGCCAAGTACTCTACAACCAGTGCCATGTTCTCTCTTGCTTCCTGCTCCTCACGACTTTTATGCTCAATAAGACTAACTTGTAACGTATCTTGTAAAATCATTTTCATTATCTGCAATGGCGGTTGGTCCCATCCAGTGACACGTGTTGTTAAGCATTTTAAGAATATTTTGCATAACATCTGCCATGGCTGCAGAAGACCAGTAGTCTTGAAATTCGATTGTGTCTTTAACTCCATTGTAAATCCCAATACTTGCTTGTAGAATGGAACCATGTTAGAAAATGATGATGGTGGCACGAATAAATTATGATTGTTGGCATTTGCTTATGGAAGATGAAAGATTTGTCTGAAGTCATCCAGTGTAAGAGTGAGTTCTTTATTGTCCAGCATAAACCTGAGCTGATACTTTGATCCGTCTTCCTTCAAAGTATGCCAGAATTGTGCCATATAAATCCATGGAATGGATGAAGAAGCTGCAATGCTGAATCGTAATGGATGATTCTTGATGATATTCGTCAGATTATATCTCTTGTTCGGAGGTCACAGTTCATCTGGATGAACATCAGATGCATGTTGTTGTTGTGCCATGATGATTACTGAATGAGTACAATTGAGATGTTAGATAACGCACAATTCATTTGACATTTTTGTCTTTTTCCACTCTATCTGTTTTATATGTTCTGGCAATTCTTTTTGAAAATATGTTTGATCAGTTTGTTTCCCATGTGCTCATTCTTGCTTTTTCTAGCACATGCCATACGCTTTATTCTTTTAATTTACCAATTTTTGTGTGTTCTGGCAATTCTTTTTCGAACACACTTTTGATTTGCTTTTTCACGTATGGATTAAACTCTCTCTTTCTGTTTTTAGAATATCCTCACCAGAAATTCTTTTTGACATGATACTCTTTCAAGAATGAGGATGATTTCTCTTTTGATTTAAAGCAATACACTTTTAGGAAAAATTAAAGAGAAATCAATCAACTTCTTAAAATTGTTTTGTGACAGAGTATCATTTTTCCACAATAACAGATTTTGAGAACTTTTTCCAGAAACTTTTGTCAAAAACATTCTTTTTAAAGATAACCTTGAAGCATGTAATCACAAACCCACAACTGAATGGACACTAAGACACTCACTCCTCATTCTGTTCATTGCAAAAAACGGCTGAAGCCGGACATGACTTAGTCCACTTAAACAATTAAGATTTGGATTAACAACTTCAAGTTTATAAAAACACTTTTGCATTTCAAATTTTTGTTATGATTCTTAAACAATGAAGGTCAATTACATACTTTTTACAATAATTGACATGGACACTAGGTCATCACTCTCATTCTGTTAATTGCAGGATAATCGGCTAATCGCAATCATGATTAGTCTACTTAAAACAATTACGATGGAATATCTGACCACAAATTAGAATTCATGAAAAGTTGTTTTCTTATGCAAAATTATTTGTCATTTTCACAACACAAGAGAAACTAATCTTTTTGTTCCACGGACATTCAAACATTACGCTTCATCATACACTTAGCAAACAACATTATTTCTTTCTCAAACATCTTCACATTTCCACAAGTAAACTTCCTGAGTTTGACCATTTGACTTCTTACTGAGTTTGACCATTTGACCTTCCGAGTTTAAATTTGTTACTATTACTGAGTTTTAACAATTAAAGATTCATATGAACTTATTAAAAACAAACTCGATCGATTGTATGATAAAATTATTTCCAAATTAGTACTTTAAGCAAATAGTTAAACTCGATAAAAAATGAAACTCGGTAATCTTCGTCCGAGTTTCAAACTGGGTCTATCTCTATGGGGGAAAAAATTTATATTTTTTAAAAAAATTTTTTTTTTATCACTGTATGGCCAGTTATCATTTTGTTTACTTAATCGATGCCTAATATTAACCTACATGTGTAATATTCAACTAAAATTCAATCACACTCAAACTCGGTAACCTTCATCTTTACCGAGTTTAAACTTGGTAACCCAAAACCATCAAAGATCAATCAAAACACTTTATTCTACTTACGTTTGAGTAAGAAATGAAATTGAAATCGTTGTAATGAACTTAGAAAGCTTAGAATGAATTTCTTCTCAAACTCGGTAATGGATTCTATAATAATAAAATTGAAAATAAAAAATGACTCTCCTTTTTATGAAATTTGACACTTTTAGCCCCTGTACTTTTAATTTTCAATTCAGAGCTTGTTTCTTTGAAATTTTTTTATGAATTTCACAAACTCCCCCTTAAACAATGAAGTTTTTCCAAAAACTCCCCTTTGAAATGATGAAGATGCTTAAATAAAAACTCCCCCTTAAAACCATAACATTTTTCAAATTCATTCTTTGTGAGAAATCCTTGTTTTTATTTAATTTTGAAAATGATGTTTGTGAATGAAAAATCTTAATAACTCCCCCTTAGATCATGATTCCGTATTTACAATTTGAAAGCTTTGTATAAAAACATGGAATCATGAAACTAAGCATGTGATCTTGTTAAATTATGTTTTTTTTAATATGAAAAGTATGTCAAATCTTTTTGATATTTTGAAAATTTTCAATTTTTTTTTGTTTTTTTTCTTTTTTAAAAAAATAATTTATTTACATGTTTTTGATGTATGAGCTTTTCAAGAAGATAACTTTGTCAGACTTTCCAACTGAGTTGGAGTCATACAT
>BQNB010099395.1:0-24933 GCA_026074375.1 Tanacetum coccineum
AAAGTGGCGTTATTTGATGTCATCAATAAGTATCATAGTAATATTATTTCTTATACACCAGATATGGATCCTATTAGAGGTGCGGAAGAACTAGACAATGTAGATTGTGAGCAAAACCATGCTTTAATTGCTACCTTAATCAAGAATTTACAATATGGTGCTGAAAAGTGCAATACGGTCAATCACGAAGCCAAGCAAGTGAATGTTTTATTGACCGTAGAGCTTGAGAAATACAAGGAACAAGTTAAATTTTTAAAAACAAACAAGACAAACAAAAATAATATGAAATGGCGTACAAGGATCTTTTTAATCGTGAGAAAGATTTAAAGAAACAACTTAATACCCAAATCATATTCGACAATAAAAACTTGAAAATGAAATTCATGATTTAAAAACCAAGTTTTAAAGCAAACAATTGAGCTTTCAAAGTTTCAACAAGAGCGTGGTTTATTGAAAAAATAAATCAATCAACGAGAATTTATCTTGATGAAGTCATAAATTTGTAAGCTAAAATAAAAGATCTTTATAATATCGTATATAAGACGGGCCAATCAAAATAAACAATGCATATGCTCACACATGAGTCTCGCCCGTATTATGATGGTAAACAAAAATTTGCTCTTGGTTATGAAAATCCTTTTAATCTCAAGAAAGCTCCAAAGCACAATCCTAAGTTGTATCATGTTGTTTCTATTTATGATCCTTCTATGCCAGCTTATGTTCGTGATTATGAGAAAACATTGCAACTGGCTACCGAGAGTCGAGTGAAAATGAAAGAGACTGAAATCAAACCAATAAACTACACAAAATTGAATAATCTTTATGATCATTTTGTTCCCCAAACAAAATTTTCAGACGAACAAATGTATTGTTCAAATGAACCAAAAACTGATGTAGTTCCTTTCAAAAAGATTTTTCAAAATGAAAATGTACTATCATCTGAATTTCTGAAAAAGAGTCATGCAAAAAGGTATTTTGCTACGTTTAAAGATGATATTCGTACTATACAGTCTGTCGAGGTAAGAATCGTATGGAATGACTGTTTATGAGTTGTACAGCATTTATGTGATTTCTTTTAAGTGTTTTTTATTTCTCTATGGTATTTCTTTGTCGTGCGGCGAAAGTAGTTTGGTGACGGGGGATTATATATCTTGGTTCTAGAGTAGCACGGGTCTAAGAGTGCATAGAGGTGCTTAGCGGCGTGAGGCTCAGTGCGTTTGAGGGTATGTACATGGTTACTAGTGGATTGTATGGTTGAAACATAGTGAGTCTTAACATTGCCAATGCCACCACTACACAAGAAATGAATGTGAATCTCTTATGAGCATTTTTGTTCCCCAAACAAAAATGTACTATCATATGAATTTATTAAAATGAGTCATCAAAAAGGGTAGTTTGCTACGTTTAAAGATGAATTCAGGATCTGAAAACTTGTGCAAAGAAAACTGAATTAACGAGATAACTTTTGAATATGGATTTGATAATCAAGTAAAAAATATTTTCAGTCAAGAGGTAAAACCAATTGTTGATCACTTACATCTTTGCACAACACATTTTGAAAAGGAACTTACAAAAGAAGTGGAAGAAATGATCAAAATATTTGAATCAATGGAAAGAGAAGTACATGAAACTTCAAGGAAAAACAAGAATTTTGATAATGACATCGACCGACTCTTAGAGGTAGTGATGATTACTGATGTTATGAGTATTGCTATGCATCCTTATGATCATTCACATATGATCATAATTAGTAGAGTTAGAGAGTGAGAGTTTAAAGAAGAATTGACAGAATTTTAGAAGAGTCAAAAGATGTCCAAGAGAGTTTGTTAAAACAAATTGCTAAACTTGAAAGAGATTTTTTTTCAAGCTCAAAGTATCGCTTTTGAACTTGAGTTACAACACAAAGAAGAAAAGAATGTTTGTGAAAACTTTTGGACATTGAAACTTGCACAAAGAAATGAAGCCAAAATCAAATCTGACACTAAAGACCTTGAAACCATCAACATTGAGTTGGAATACAGTGTCTCTTCATTACTAAAAGAAAATGAACACTTGAAGTTGATGTACCAAAATCTGATTGATTTAATCAAACGTTCACGAATTCATACAAAAAGAACCAACAATAAACAAAACAAACAACCATATAAAAGTCTCAGCATCTGAAATTTTGCGATGAAAAGTTGATAAAGATTTGAAAAGAACCCTACTTAATGAAATCGGAAAAGATTGACTCTCAAATCACGACAGTTTTCCCCCCAAATCCTCTCTACGGTTATGATATTTTAAATATTGAACCGGGAATGAGGGAGAAAAAGTCTTTTGGTAAATGACACATCCATGTTTGAAACTAAGATTGTCGAGCTCGAAAAGATCTTAGCTCAGCAGACAAAAGATTTTGAGGATGTCAAATTCGACTTTTCAAAAAAACGTCCAAGTTCGAAACTTATTTTGAAAAACTTGAAAATACAAAAGTTGTCCTCGAACGACAATTGGATCATATGATTGATGATTCTAAAGCCGAAAAAGATCAGTTTTTGAAAAAAATGATCTTTTGAGAGCCCAATTGGAAACTCTAAAAGGAAAGTTTGTGGAAACTAAGTTTGACAAACCTTCAATTTTGGGAAAACCACCTAGTGATAAACTTTTGACAAAACCTTGACTTTAAAAATCATGGTTTGCTCCTAAAGTTGTTATGCAAAAAGTTTGTGAAAACCAGTCACTCCACAGTCGTTGCATAAGAATGAAAAAGAACAGTATTTGAAACAAATTGATTTCTTAGAATCGAAGTTGGCATCACAAGATCTTCTTTCTCTTAAAAAAGAATACAATGAGTTGAGAACTTCATACAATGCCCTAAATGCAAAGTTTGATTCGGAGTTACGCCGTAATTAATTTTATACTAAATGATGGAATGCCGTGTAAAAAGAATTACGGCGTAACTCGGCACATTAGTTATGCCGTAATTATGACTCGTGGACTAATTATGCCTAATGCTATGAAGTTTCAATAATCAATTACAAAGATCACGAAAGACCAGGGGCTAAAGTCGTACAAGACTTAAAGTTTACATTTACTATAGAGTTAAGTACATTTTTTGTCCTTGTGGTTTGGTGTGTTTTTCACTTTTGGTTCAAAATTCAAAAAAAGTTTGGTTTTGATCCAAAAGACATAGTTTCGTTCCACTTTTAGTCCAAAAATTTTAGTCTAAATTTACGGAATTGGACTAAGAGTGGAACGAAACTATGTTTTTGGACCAAAACCAAATCTTTTTTGAATTTTGGACCAAAAGTGAAAACGCACCAAACCACAAGGACAAAAAATGTACTTAACTCATTTTTTTTATTTTGGCTTCATTTTACGAGCAATAAAAAAATTTAGAAATTTTTAATTTTTTTTATTTCGGTTTCAGTTTAAGAGCAATAATAAATAAAAAAATTAGAATTATTTTTTTAACTTTTTATTATACGAAGCAATTTTAAAAAGAAAATAAATTTTTTTTTAATTTTGGTTTCATTTTACGAGCAATAATAAATAAAAAAAATTTTAAAAAAAAATAATTTTTTTTATTTCGGTTTCAGTTTACGAGCAATAATAAAAAAATTTAAAAATTAATTTTTTTTTTAATTTCGGTTTCAGTTTACGAGCAATAATAAATAAAAAAAATTTTAAAAAAAATTAATTTTTTTTATTTCGGTTTCAGTTTACGAGCAATAATAAAAAAAATTTAAAAATTAATTTTTTTTTTAATTTCGGTTTCAGTTTACGAGCAATAATAAATAAAAAAATTTAAAAGTTTTTTATTTATTATTGTTCGTAAACTGAAACCGAAATAAAAAAGATAATTTTTTTTATTTATTATTGCTCGTAAACTTAAACCGAAATAAGATTTTTTTTTTAATTGCTCAAGGTTATAGATAACGTGAGGCGTGGCGTGGCGGCTTGGCCAAGCCTCAAGCTTTAGCGTGAAGCGTAGCGGCATGACGTTTTTAAAGCGTGACTTAAGGCGGTAACAAATATTTATAGATTTATATCATATTTCATAATTATATGAATGATAAGCATTAGTAAATCCAAGCCCAACTCCAAAATATTAGTAAAATCTCAAATATTAGTAAATCCCCTAAACCCTTCAAAAAAAGGTGCCACACCTTGAACTATAGCGCGCCTTATCACGCTTTATTGCACGCCACGCCTAGAGACGACGCCTTAGCCTGTTTCATAACGTGGAGGCCACGCCTCGTGTTATAGCCTTGCTATGGCGCCGCTATAGCGCGCCTTTTAGAACCCTGGTTTTTCAAAAAGATTTACAAAATCTTTTAATATTGAATGCTCAACTCTCCTCCATCAATTCAATTGGTGTCACTCAAATTTATTTTTGAGGGGAAGATAAACTAAAAAGTTCAAAAATAAATCATGCAAACATCACACTCTCCATATGATTTTCAAAACTCATATAGCTTTTAATCCATTGGTATCAAAAATATCAAATGGTATGCTATTTTTAAGGGGAGAAAATGTGGTTAAAAGTAATCGTCTTATGACTCAAGTGCGGACTCCTCCCTTCATGTACGAAAATCTATTAAAGTATGATGCACATGTGTAGGGGGTAATTCTCAAAATAAAACTTTCAAAGTGTCAAAATGTTTTGATTTATTCACAAACACTTTGATTGATTTTCAAATGGTTTTATGGTTTTAATCTTAATACCAAATGATTCGTATAGTTTTATATACCCAAAATATATATACTAATATAACTTTAAGAGTAATTAAGAAAATTACCAAGTTACCCTGATCTACCCAGGAACATTCCATAGATAGAATAAAAGTCCACGGGTCTTAAATGATTATGTATGAGCATATGGGAAAAATGTTAACTAAGGCATGAACTATCATCGAAACAAACAAAACATGATGAAGTAATGAGTCTTGGTATAATTGAAGGGGTTGAGAGATATGAAAAATAAAAGTTATGAAAGGGTTAAAATAATAAGAACCCTCCATACACTTAAGGTAGAAACCGGGTCAATACATAATCTATCGGATATCACAAACATGATTTATGGTATTGAAGAAAGACCTCATGGAGCCAGTGATGCAATGCACAACCCTTACTAGACACTCAAGTTTCTCTCAAAAGAATCTTGTTTCAATTCTTACAGAGATATACATGTTATCTATCGACTTCTCACTCCGAGAAATGTTGATACTAAAAAGGTAAGCCATCTGCTCCACCCTCGATCATTAAAAAACTAAAAACCGTGACTCTTTTTAAGTCTATAGCCAAAATAGATCATCATAAATCCCATTAGGACACAATTCCAATAATATAAACTTGTAGTTTACAATAAAAAAATACAAGTTGTAACGAGAATCCTACACAAAATCATTAGATCTAGCCAGAACATTCAGAGTGGTACTCATGTAGTATTTTACATAGACGAATGTGAATCATGCCAGTGTTAACATCAAAACATACACTGTTGTGGGTCAGCTTATGCAATCCTATTATGGATTATACTTGTGTTAACTGTATTATTCTACGTGATCCAATTTGTGCAGCATTGACATGAATACGCCAAATTCATTGTTGTTTTACTTCTCTCGATGAATTCTTAGGATCTGGATTTAGAACTACAAGTGGCAAGATTTGAAAGACGTTGTTAGCATCTTTAGATGCATCCGTTTGAGATAATCTTACACTTTAAGCTGGAAACATACTAAGGAGATTCATTCATGAATAGAATCCTGATGAAGTAGGTATAGTATTTATATTGTATAACGGTCCTCACGGAATAGGAGGTTAAAGTTACATAAACTTCGATGAATGACAAGACATTCATCTAAATCTGCTATTTTTTAGTAATCCTTACATGTTCAGGTACCGATGAAGTAACTACCTCTAATCCAACACCGTCATATTCATAGCCATATACTCATACTCAAAGATCAAAGACATAAATTCGGAGCTCTGATAAGCATGTCACATTATCATGATTCAAAAGCTTTCAAAGTGACATCAAATGCAATTAAAGTTAAGTATGAGTATGTTGGTCAATCACGACAAGAATAATGAAAATATTTCAAAGGCCAAAGACAAAGAAATGAAATAAAGAAAAGCAGGATCAAGATCACTATAGCATGACTGAAATAAGACCACTATTATAAAACAAGCATCAAAGAGAGAAAAAAAACAAGCATCAAAGATCAAAGATAAAGGTCACAAAGAGAGATATCAATTATCACCCCTTAGGAGGAGATTGTTAGAAATAGAAGTGTTGATTGTTAATGTAATTTAAGAGAAATCTCAATGATCGCCCTTAGGGGGAGATTTTTAGGAATAGAAGTAACGATCATTATCGAGTTAACGAGTCTTGTATGTAATAGTTAGATATATGATTAATGTGTAATAGATAAGTTAAAGGCTAAGCATTATCCATGAGCTAAGAGCTCATATTGTAAATAGTATAAATACTCCCTAGATGATGTAATAATTGTAATAAGTTTAATAACAATAAGTCTCATTAATCCTTATCACTTTCTCTCTCTAGTTTTTCTCTTCTCCTTCTCTATAAAACTCACCTTCCTGTTATATCTCTACTTTCTCTCACTAGAACTCACCTTCCATATTTGTATGATTTATGCTCTATGTATGTGACCTACAAAAGCTCAGACCAGACAATTCCAAATGTGGTTGTTTATTTGACGGGCTTAGTTTTCTCGTATGGCCAACTTTATGTTGCGTTGTCTAGAGGGATATCACGTAGAACTAAAAATGCAATTCTTGAAGCATGCCTAATAGATCATCAGAAGGAGTCTTACTCCTAAATGTTTTAATACCAAGTACTTTTACTGGTCGAATAACCTGTATTGTTAGGTATTTTAAAATTGATGTAATGTTTAATTTTCAGTTTCACATAATGTTTTTATACATTATTTGATACATTTAAAAATTGTTATTTGAATTGAATTATCGCATGTTACAACCTTTTTAAATTACATTTTGATTGTTTTACATCGTATTTATAAACATTACACAAGGTATCTAACCTTTATAGATTAGCGCTATATAACTGTTGGGTCGTTAGTAAATTATGGTGCTAGCGTGGGTATCAACCTTGTATAGTTTATATTTCCAAAGTATTTGACGAATCTTTAGTCCGATTATTCAAATCAAGAATATACACAACTTAAGAAATGTTAGTCATATTATTCGTCTGCGTGTGATTTTTTTTGCGTGTGTATATACAGGTGTAAGTGAGAATAAAAGAAGTTTGTGCATCTTATCTTATATATAAAAAGATTCAGTCCCTATGTTAAATGGTGAGTCTTAATGACTTCATTACTTAGTCTTTTAGGTATTCACCATTTTTCTTGTAAACTAACTTTATGCCTGCAAAATAAATGATACATTAACTCAAATATAAATAAGAACATAAATTGTTTAATGTGTCCTTTCATTTGCAGTAAATAAATATGCATGTTTCTAATATATGATCATTGAAATCTTAATTAATCTCAATCATCCCTACAAAAAAAACTCTCACCTACCACCCAACCTCACACCGTCAGACTTCACAACCACCAAAACCAACGCCTCCACCGTGAGCCTAACCACAATGGAACACGACTACTGAGATCGACGGTTACCAATAAAGTTTATATTTTATTTTATGCTTTGAGGTGCTTTTTAAGTTTCTTTTTAATAGCCTTGTAAAAAAATGTGGAGGTTATTAGTAGATCTGAGTTATTATTGTTTTTTTTTGTGTTTTGTTGTTATAGTTGTTGCCGTCGCCGCTGTTGCCTTGCCGGAAAGTTGTTTCCGCCGTGACTGTCTTCGCTAGAGGTTTGTCTTTGTCGATTATGAATTGGTATTTTTTATCGATCTGATTTTTCTATGAGTTTTTTTAAGTTTTTTCTTTTTCATATATATCTGAATTTTTTACAACTTTTTTGTGTGTTTTTGTTACAGCCGGCACTTGACGCTGCTGTCTCGTCGGAAAAGTTGTTGCCGCTGCTGCAGTCACGACGAAAACCTTATTACCGCTGTCGCTGGAGCACTTGAGTTTCTGGAATATGTATGGTTTATTTTTGAAGTTGTTGTTGATATTTGTTACAAAATTTATTACGTAAATTTTGTGATAAAGTGTTTTATATAAACTTTGTTATAAAGTTTAATGTATATACTTTGTTATAAAGTTATAATATTATCATTTGTTATAAGATGTACAAATAAATGAATATATTTGTTGTGAAGAATTATTGTTAAATTACGTTTTGTTTGATGTTTTATGTTGCATACACTAAAAAGATTATTTAGGAGGTTTGATGTATTTTATTTTTGTTGATGAATTCAATGCTTTTTTAGTTGAGTGGTAGCTGTTAGTTATATATGATGGTATTGTTGTTTGATGGTTTTTTTGTTGAAGAAAGTTGTTTGATGGTTTTGGTTCATTGGTTTTAGTTTCTCTGAAAGTATGTTTGGTAGGTTGATATGATGAGTAAAGTAGATAACTACTACGACATGTGAGCTACATGAGGTAGTAGCTACTATAACATGTGAGTAGGTGAGTCAAAGTAGGTAACTAAACACATCGTGAGTCAAGAAGCTCCAAAGACCTCAAGCACATTTAAAATACCATTTATAGATTGTACCTTTAAAATAATTTTAGATTTTAATATATGTTCTTTAAAAACATTATGAATGTATAAGCAACACCAGTTTTGTTTATTTATTCCATCCTTACTAAAAAAATTGTTTGTTTATTATTCTATATTTTTTATATGAAGTTGTAGTGTGTCATTAGTTCGTTATATGGACAATGAACTATGAGAGATCATATGATAGTTTTGTGAAAATTTAGCATGTTGTGCATTATCGCATTTGTGCAAAGTTAGGAAGAGAAGAAGTTAAACCTGTGTCCAAGAAGATCACTATGCTGGATCATTCAAAAGTTGAGCCGATGGGGATTTTAAAAGATGTCCTATGCCAAGTCAGTGTGACTATAATTCTTGCAAAATTTCTGATCTTAGACATTCCGGTGGATAAGGATGTGCCAATAGTTATGGGAAGAAGCTTTCTTTATACTTGTGGATGAATCATAAACATTATCAAAGGAACTACTTCAACCTTCGACGGTGTTTGCCATCAAAAATTTTATGTTGCTGTAGTAAGAAACAACCATGAAGAGATTGTGAGGATGATAAAAGGAATATATTGTGAAAAGAGATCAGAATGGGAAGCCCATCTATGGACCGAAATTTGTAAAATATCTAAATTGTGACGATCCTATGGACCGTGCCTTAACCCTTAACCCATTTAGAAAAATTTGTGTGTGGAAGAAGATGGTTGGTTGCTAGATAATGAATAGATTCCAAGTTACTCTGATAACTTTATTAAGAAAGGTGATGGTGATGGAAAGTGGCATGCTAAAGTTAGGATTATAGACCCGTATGGAAATGTTTATGATCAAGGGTACCAAACCAAAGCCACTGATAGGAAGCTATCAAAGTTCTATAAGCTCAGTGACATTATGTCACATGGTTCTGAAAGATGGAGGAAGCAATGGGAATAATAAAGAGGAGCGTACTTCATACACCTTAGTGTGTCTTTTTCATTTTCCATGTTGACTCGTATAAATAAAACGTATCAAAGTCTTGTAAATCCATTTAGGATTGATCTTTGATGTATGGACACTTAGTCCCCTTATTATGAATATTAATATAAGTATTGATGGATTGAAGTTAATTTTTTTTTACTTTATATGTTGAAGGAACAGGCCTGGTAAGAAAATAGCCAGGAAGTACGCCGCACTTCTCTGGTAAGAAAATAAACAAAAATCAAACACAAAAACCTTATCAGAACCGCCGGCCTTTTTACAAAACTCAAAAAATCTCAGATCAATCCATCGAAAAAAATGCCAAGGGTATGTTAATCTAAATTAATTTATTGGTATTATTATTATTAATTAATTTAATTTTCAAATTAGGGTCTATCTAAAAAAAATTTGCTAATAATTATGCTTATTAGGAATTATGATCACATTAGGATGAATTTTATAAAAGTATAAACTAATTTGGAAAAGATAAAAATTATATTGTTCAAACAAAATCTATATTAATTTATTTTTAAGAAAAGAAAATTTCAAAATTATTTAAGAAAACCCAGAAAGTACGCCGGTTTTTCTATAAAAACCGGAGCACTTAGTGTAAATGCAGAAAGTACGTCGCACTTCTTAGGAAGTGCGCTGCATTTTTCCTCTGAAAATCAAACAGTTAGTTCGAAACACACATCTATGCTTGCCCGTATACTTTCTTGTGAATTGTTTTTTGTGTGTAGACAGTTGGAACACACGATGCCGAAGCCGGTTCTTCCTGAGCCAAACGATCCCGTCAATACGAAGCCGTGGAGGAAGCTATGCTCCCACTTGTCCACCATGAATTTTTGCTTTGGGGCACAAGTACTAAAGCTTCAAAAACCAGATACAATACTAACCTTTCATGTTTACTTCCAAATCAAATTTACTCGCCATGTGTTTTGATTGAGGTGTGCTAAATCGTATGGGGTGTGCTGAGGATATTGAGGAAATGCTTGAGATCAAAGTGTATGATGTGGGAGGACAAGAATAAATTTTCAGTTTTAAAGCTTGGAGGCGAGGTTTTGATATCAATGAACCTATTTACACCGAGCTATGTCACGAATTTTACTCCACCTACGAGTTTGATGAGGTAGTGACAGATGATGAGTTGATGACTAAGAAACTGATTAAGTTCAGACTTGGAGGTCATGGACACACCTTGACTTTGCTTAAATTTGCTCAACGATTGAGTTTGTACCATGCTGCTAAAATAAATGAAGAGGGATTTGAGGTCTACTTTCAAGGAGGTTTGCGTAGTAATAATGCTAGGGATTACTGGTTAAGCATTAGTAGCGAGGAGGAGCTACATTTGTCTAGGAGTCTTGCCTCAACCATTAGGAGTCCTATTCTTAGGGTGTTGCAAAAGATGATCACCTATGGTTTGTGTCAAAGAACAACGGGGTATGATAAAATGTAGAGAAACGAGCTCTGGTTGATGAGTATGTTTGAAGCGAAAAATCAAAATGGTTATGTAAATGTGATTACAAGATGGCTTAAGCGAAAGGGAGTCAGAATCCAAAGAGATAGTATGATTTGTTGTGGGTAATTTATCACGAGGATGGCAAAAAGAATGGGATTATTGACTAACGAGGTGCTAAATGGGTTGAGTGCCCTGACTTTCTGTAGAGCTTTAGATGCTACCACCCTTCGAGAACTGATTGACTCTAATGGGAGGTTGATTGTTGAGGACCCAGCACCAGGAGTACCACGAGTTGCTATGCCCAGACCCCCGCGTACATCTATGCAAGATTTATACGACGGGATGGGTAACATGGAGATTCGTCAGGGAGTGTTAGAGAGGATGACCGATAGACAGTCATATCAGTTTGACAAATATGATGGAGTTTTTGAGTACATGGTTGGGCAGCATGGAGTTCTACTGCAGGGAGCTTATGCACCACCAGGGTATCACGAGGAGCAGCATGAGGATTAGGAATAGTGTCGAGACGGCACGTGTTAGATTTTGTGACCGTGTGTGGGTCACAAGTTTTAAAAACAATTTTCTAAAAACAATATTATTATTACTATTATTATGGTGTGTAATATGCATATGTTGGCGTTAAAACAATATTTAACTTTTCTCATACTCGTAGTAGTATTATTAAGAAGTATTAGTATTATCTACGTGCATAGTATATTGTTTGTTTATCTTTAGCAGGACGAAAAAAAACAGTAACAGATGTACGAATTCGTGTTCGAAGGCCACGACTTAGCTTCGTGTAGATTTTGCTAAATTCGTCAAAAAAGGAAGTTACATCCAATTTACTTTTCTAATTTATCTTTTCCTTATAATATTTTTCGCATTAGGGACAATGCTCATATTAAGTATGGGGGGAGATAAATAGGAAAACTAGATTTTAAAAAATATATTTACTTATCTATGTTTTCTATAAAAAATGTGTAAAGTTTTGAAAAAAGAACATTTTATTGATCATGTAAAGCTAATCTGACTTTGAATTGATAACTCTACTAGCATATTTATACCCATTACTCCAAAAATGTAAAGTTCGACTTTAAATCTTGTGGAAATAATTTTTTGCCTTTAGCTTTCTCGAGTTAAGGAATTAAGCAATTGCATATGTCTCGTTCATGGATTTGCTCGAGCATGTGTGGTTTTGTCACCTTTTCTGGAGCATTGGTATCGGTTTAAAATTGTATGAGTGTGCCGGTGATTTATTAATTCTAGAACTTGTGCCTGAAATCTTTACGAGACCGCAGTGAGATCACGTCTGTGTGATTATAGACATTTTCTGACAAAGAGGTAAATCCATTGTTAGCACTCACCTTTAGTGTTAAGGATTATTAAAAACACTTAACCTAATCCTTGCCAAAAAAATTATGATTGAATTATTTGACGTACTATCCGTATGTATTGTTGCATGTTAAAGTCGGTATTGCTATTATAGCGAAGTACGAAGGTTGCAAACTTCAAGTTTCGTTTAAGTATGGAGGGAACGCAAATATCCCCTAAGTGAAAGAGAAAGTATAAAAAGTAATAAGGCAAAATAAGCCAAGGAAAAGTGATACAAAGGAAGAAAGTTAGTTTATGTACGGATACTATTGATTATGATTTCATTATAAATCTTTTTGACATTTTTAAACCTCAAAAATATATATCCCCACCACATAAAAATTCATATTATCAAATAAAACCCCCTCTTTTAATGATTATATCTGGTGCTTACGCCATGTCGGTTTAGTTTAGTTTCTTGCACAAGCATATGACAATTTGAAAGAATCATAACTGAGTGTTTTAGTGACTTACCAATCATATATACTTCACTAAATTTGAGCGAGTGCGAATTAAAATATTCCTTGAAAATTCATGAGTTTCTTTGCCGTGTTATCTTCTGCTTGTGATCATTAACTTGTTTAGTCTTTCCACTTATAAAAACGAAGTACTTTCGCTTTGATTGCTTGAGGGCAAGCAATAAGCTAAGTATGAGAGAATTTGATAACGCTTCAAATATACATAAAATATCCCTTGTAAATATGTAAATTATCTATATAAATATATTAATATTATGTGTTTAGATTCTTATTTGTGTAAAAGTTTTATCAGGATCAAATATCGCAAAAAGGACTAAAAATGCTAAAGACATCCGTTAAATACACTAACGAGTGTTAAAAGAAAGATTTAGAAAAAGAAGAATGAAGTATTAAATGAAAAGATGCCAAGTGTGGCGCACTTATTATTAAGTGCGGCGTACTTATAGTCGTGGAGAGAGGAATTGAATGCTTGGGCAAGTATGGCGCACTTCTTATGAAGTGCGGCGCACTTGCTGCTGTAGTTACACAAATTATTTAATTTGTGCATTGATGTTATGGCTCTTCACTTCCCCCTCTATCCACAACCTGAAGTGATCATTGCCCTATAAATTAAAGCTCAAATTCGGAGTATGGCATCAATCAACACACACAAACATCTTAGAAAAGAATAGAGAGAAGTAAGGAAGTGTTTTTGGGAATTGTGGTTGAGCAAACTCCTTGTTCATCCAATTCCATGTTTTACTCACTAAAGAAGGTAGAAAGAAGGCCAAAACTTGGAGGTTTAGCTGCAGTGACAGAGTATATCATAATTTCTGGTCTTAAGTTGTTAAAGTTCTTGGGAAATCATTCATTTTAGCTTGTGAAATTGGTACAAACCTTGTTTCTCTTCTATAATAAAATGATTTCTGAGTTTATAATGCGTGTTAAGAGTTTAATTTCAATCAATATGAAGTAATTCTCTTGTGTGTGTTTGAGGTCTAATGAGAGTCGTGATATGAACATGTTGAATAACTAATGAATATGGTCATGATAATATTAAGCTTGATGTTTGAATACTTGAATCCTTGTTAATCATTTGATCTCTCACGAAATGTGGAAATAGGTCGAGAGGCTCCATCTTTATGTTTGATTTCGAGTTGTTTGTCTATGAATGAATCGGTGTTAGCTTTGTGAGAATTAGCTAATAAAATGATTTTCAAACCCAGTAAGAAAACGTTTAATGCTCACTTTTATGTCTAACGAACCTGAATGAGAAAGTTTATTATCATCATTTCCACACGTGAATCTATTTTAAAGCATTTTATATATTAAAGGTTAAAGGCCGAAAGGGATCTCTTTTATATAAAATAGTTAATCGCTTGAATGACTACCCGTCTATTTATGCGTTTATATCTTAATTCACGTGTTCATCATTATTCATATGTTCATCCTCATTGCTTTAATCCCCAAATAAATATTGTTTTAACCATTTGAATTTCAAAAGTAAAATCGTTCATCTTATCTTTAGATTCGTGACAAATCTTAAAGATATCTTCTTTGCAAAACTAATTAACTTTTTGAGATACACCAATCCTGTGGAACGACCTGGTCTTACCCTAAATCTATACTACAAATGAGGGTTTATACTTTACCCGTGTGTTAGTTCAAAAATTGATTAAAACTAGTCTTATAAATTTAAAGCTTTCATAACACATCAGTGCCTAACTACAAGCAGACCTGACATTCAATTCTCTACATGATTCTGTGCAAGATATCAAGCAAATCCTAATGAATCTCACCTTATTGTTGTTAAGAGAATTTTTAGGTAACTGAAAGGTACTCCCAGTCTTGGTCTTTGGTATCCAAAATGTTTAGGTTTTAACCTAAAAGGATACTCAGACTCTGACTATGCTGGATGCAACATGGACAAGAAAAGCACCCTAGGTGCTTGTCAATTGCTAAGAGGCAAACTTGTGTGCTGGAGTGCTAAAAAGCAGCAATCTGTAGCTATGTCCTAAGTTGAAGCTGAATACGTAGCTGCTACTAGATGTTGTGCCAATATACTATGGATGAAAAGTCAACTCACTGACTATGACATAATATATGAGAAGGTAACCATATTTTGTGATAACACAAGTGCTATTTCAATTTCAAACAATCAATTTCTGCACTCAAGAACAAAACATATTGATATCAGATATCACTTTATCAAAGATCGTATTCTAAAAGGGGACATTGAATTGCATTTCATTCCCACTTAATATCAACTTGCTGATATCTTCACCAAGCATCTGGATGAGCCAACTTTTAAAAGATTTATTGTTGAACTATGTATGTTGAACATTGATGGCTCTAAACCTGAACCCTCAAATGATTCTTTTGATGAAGACTGAAGGGGTTCAACGATGTGTCAAACTGAACAATACAAGGAAAAATCCTTTAGTTCAGTTTATGTTGAGTATTTTAAAGTGCGCTAGCGATATAAGGACTTAGTGACCATCCACTTTAAAAACAAAAATACTCTTTAGTTTTTGAGTATATTATAAGTACGCCAGCGATATATGGATTAGTGAAAATCTACTTTAAAGATACTCTTCAGTTTGTATCAAAAGGTTGTAAACTGACAAGTGTGCCAGCGGTCTATGGATTTAGTGACCATCCACTTTCAGTCTATGAACTTATGATATACTTGAAAATTCCATCAGTTCAACATAACATAACACCAAACCTGAACCTAGTTCAGCTCTTTCAAACCATCAATCAAAGGGTCAGTTTTAAAAGCAAAAGTGATTTTTCAAAATTAATATAATTTTCTCTAAATGATTTCTTATAAAAGAAGTTATTTATTTTTAATATTATTAAAAAAATATCCAAAACATAATGTGACCTCACCCTTTCTCTCGCCTACTTTTACAGATGAACAGACGGCTGTTTACTGTTCAAGGTGTCAGACAAAGCATGTTTGCTAATTCCCATTAAATGCGATTTTTAGCACACATGCTAAACAAACCCTAAAACTTTCTCTCAAACCTTATAACTTCCAAATGACAATTATCAATTCATTGAGAGGTTTTTGAAAATTCACCAATCATATATCCAAATCACACTAAAACACAAATCACTTTTTCATAAACATACATTTCATCAAAAACACACACACAAACAATCAAACCAAATCAAATCATCCAAACCCTAACTAAACAAAAAAAGGTAGTTCTTCAAACCAAGAACTAATCCCTCAACAACAAGAACAAATCCTACAACAACATGATCAACCAGATGAACCAGGAACCCCCATTCCTTATGATCCTGCACCACAAGTGGCATTTGAACCAATAAAAATCCACTGCAAAGACAACAATGAAGTTGCTCTTATTTACCCTGACCATCCCAACAAAGAGCAGTTCAAAATTGTCTCTAACATTATCTCTAAATGTTGTCTCAGAGAGGTATTTACAAGAACACCCACTCAATACAAGGAATGCCTTGTAGAATTCCGGTACACAGCCAAAGTGGTTGAAGACTCTACAAGAGTCTGGTTCTTAACTCCCACATAGGGTATAAAGGGAGAAGTGTTAGTTACATCCTTTAGGAAGGCCATTGGGGCTAATTATTTAGCCCATTCAAGAGGTTATAAAGCAGACTGTCAGGCAATGGTTCCCTACTATTGGATATAGTGGGACAATTGAAGCCAAAGGAACCCTCAAATTATCCAGTGCCTAGGGGGAAAGACTGGTGGGTTTGACCAAATTTCTAATAAAGATGCCATTATTTTGTACTGTCCAACAAATAGGGTTCATTTTTATTTTACACAATATATCTGGGATGACATTGTTTCAAAGCTAAAAGAGAAAAATTAGGAGAAGGTCGTCCCCTACGCAAGATTTTTATCACTTTTGTAGGAACACCAAATGGAAGGCTATAGAACTGATAAAGTGAACCTCAACCCCACTCAAATCTTAAGTGTTCAAACTGGAAACTGAAGGACCTCCCTTCACTGCCCATATGCTGGCTATCTATAATGCAGCTAAGCCAGTGGCATTTCAAGCTCCAAACTCCTCTGCTTACATTAAGAAGAGGGTTCTCCAAGGCAAACAACCTGGAGTTAAAACTGGACATAGGAAGAAACCAACTTCCTCAAAGCATCATCCTATGTCCAAAATTGAGGCAACCAAAAGTGGATCTTCCTTAAAAGAATCCACTGGATCCCCTACTGGCCATTTAAAAAGAAAGAAGAAGTCCAGTTCAACCAAGGACCTGAACCTAAGCAAGCCTCCATCTTCCACACTTGTGGTTGCTGGAATGTATAAAGAGGCCTTACAAGCAACTGGTGGCCCAACATCTTTAGGGGTCACCAGTGAAGTAAGAGCCAACCCTTAGCTCATAAGTGTAGTGTCAGCATCTATAACATAACTTATGTTTTCATCTTCTACCATCATACACTCCGAGTCTACATTAGGACATGATGCTTTAGCAGCTTCCATAGCTGAAGCTGATCTTGGAATCTCTACTCTTAATGATTTAGTATATAAACAACAAGGTATTGTTAAAGGAACCAAAAACATTTCATTTTATTATATATTTTAAGGTACTAACCCAAGTGTTCTTGTAGACAAAACCCAATCTGCTAGAGATGGGTTAGAAACTGTCCAACCAAAAGAAGGAACTAAAAAGCGTGGAAGTAATATTGGAAAATAAGTTAGATTTAGAGATGACGAGTTCAATACTTCTCCTGGCCTCTCCAGCTCTGATGATGCTAAGAAGGAAATCAAGCTAGAGGATCTGTCCAAGCTGGTCCAAAATGTAGAAGTTAATTTTAAGGATCTTGACTCACCTGAACATGATGCACCCATCATTATTCAAGATGAAGATGTGGAAGAAGCTCATACAAAAGAATTTCATGATGAAGAGGTTCATGATAAACAACATACAACACCTAAAGATGCTTCAGCTTCTCATCCTCCATCTCCAAAGACTATCAGGATTCAAGAGCCGAGCACTCAAGCATACCTCCTTCAGACTTTAAACTTAAAAATGGTGCACGAAAAGGAAGTGGTTGAAACTGAGGCTGCTCTACTCAAAGCTAAACCATCCTTCATAAATGTGGAACAACTCATTGAGCTTCTGGTAAAATCCCTTACACCTGAACTATCAAAGCTTTTATCTTATGATTTCAACAACTCATTACCAACTGAGATAAAAGAGCTCCCTTCCATGTTCAAAGATTTAACTATAGAGATCAAAGAGTTGAAGAAGTATGTACATGAACTAGAGATTAAGCTTCTAGGGGATTTGTAAGAAATCCCTACCAAGTTGGAGAAGTTTAATTCAACTGTTTCTGGCCTTACAACACAAGTCTTTGAACTGAGGACTATTTAGTGGAAACTTCTAGTTGAATTCCTTGCTGTAACATGATAGGTTTCATCTGCTCAGGCTAAAATCAAGACCTTGGATGCTCTTCCAAGTCTTCTCAAAAAGGTTATTGAACCCTTGAACATGTTTGCTTAGGCCAGAAAGTCTGCATCACATAAAGTTGATGATTAAAGTGTTCCTTCAACAGGCCAAGATGGCACTCATGTAGCTGAGGGGGAGAAGAACACAAGACAAGCCACAATCACTCAGCTTTCCAACAAAGAACTATAAAAGATGCTGAAAAGGAAAACCTGAAGACCCAACCAATACCAACAACATCACCTATCACAAAAACTATCACATCACCAATCATTTCCACCATTGTACAACTTCAATCACCTTTCCTTTCTAGTCCACCAAAGGCCTCCTCTTAATCTGAGGAAAAGCTTATCAAGACAAAGGAAAAGAAGCCATGACTTATAAAGAAACTGAAGAAGAAGAGTCTGAAACGGACTCTGAACCTACAATCAAGCTAACTGGTTCTATGGTTAAATCTTCTAAGACAAAGAAACTGAAGAAATTTGATTTTGTTACTAAAAAGGGTGATCATGTACATTTAACAGAAGAACAAATCAAAGAACAAAAGGGGATTGAGGAATCAGTCAAAGCTGATATGGCTAAAAGAGAAGAAGAAGTGAGAAAAGAAGAGTTAGTTGATCTTCTGGGTATTGATGTGGTGACAAATGTGTATAAGGATAAGATCAAATATGATAAGTACTATGACAAGATGTTGAACCAAAGGGTGCAGTCAAGAATCACAAACTATGATGTTCTTACAAAGAAAGGCTCCATTACACTAAAGGTATATAGGGATGATGGGACTGATGAAGTCATTCCTGACTTTAAGGCCAGTGACTTGCACCTAAGTGGATAGAGAGAGGTAATGCAAGCATATCCTAAAAGAACTAGAGCTGGATGGACCACCATCTATGAGCAAATTCTGACTAGAATGGGTAATCTACACAAAACTGAACAAGAGCTGGAGATTGACTTTAAAAAACCCTTAGGAGAATAAGATCCTCTTGACAAACTGAATGATCTTGCAAGAAAGAAGAGAAAGCATGATAATGACATCCATGACTACTTCAGGTCTACCAAGAGATACAAGTCATCAGTTCAGTATGAAGATCATCCAGTTGGGAATGTGCTTAATGAACCATGTCTGGGTATGATCAAGTTCAATTCTCATCAAATGAGGGATTTTGTTACCATTGAAGACTTTGGAGATCTCACAAATGAAATGTTGTACACTGTACAAGAAATCTTCTTTAGACTTCATCAAGGACCTGGGAAAGATGATCATGCCATGACTTTCAGATCCTTCTTACTTGCTGAAGTTGACAAAAGGAACCTGAACCCCCTCAAACAAATGAGGTCTATTGAATAGCTAAGGCAGTATATGTTGTAAACTTTTGTGATAACTTTATCTTTTGTAACGCACTGTAATGAAAGTTACTATGAATGTTTATTAGTTTATGTTATTCATTGTTTATCATTTTGTAAGAAGAAGAGTGTTTGCTCACTTGCTACTGATTTTAACTTAGGCTATTTGTATATTCAAATAGGGGGAGATTGTTGGGTCAGTTCCTGAGCCCTTCAGTCTCTCAGTAGATTTAAACATAAAATCCCCTAAGTGTAAACATGCTGAAGACAGTTCGGCTTGAGTTAGCTGAAGACACTTCAGCTTGAGTTCTTTAGTCACTTTAGTTTATGTGGCAGTTTAGAAACTAAAGAAGACCTTAGCAAGAGCTTTTGTCTAGCTTGGTTGGCAATTCCAAGCTGAACGATGTTGATCTCCTCTCAGAAGCTGAAACAACATGTTTCTCTTCTAGAAGGTTTACTTGGCGGGAAAAATATATGCTTTAAGTCAAAAAGAATTGTTAGGATTAAAAATGTGATGTCATTATTGTAATTACACTAGTTTATTAGTAAGTTAAAACACAAGGGCTATAAGTGTAATTAGTTGAAAATTCCTTTATGTTAGGACAATAAATACCTCTCTAATCAACATTAGAGAGGTGAAGCTCCAAATTGTATTTTCCTTTCATTTTTTCTTTTAAAAAAAACCTTTGAAATTATGAAAAGCTTTCTCTCTCTATAAATGGCTTATTCTTATTTTGAGCTTCCTCGACCTCTAAAAAGTGGATGTTTAATCACCTACAAGTTGTATCAGAGCAGCAAAGGTGATTCGTGGTGTTTTCGTGCTTACTCGATGTGCTTATTTGATCATATACGACTTATTTAGTGCTTTTCAGTCCAAATCAGTGCTTATTTAGTCCAAAGCAGTCCGTAACCGTTCGTAACAATCTTAACAGTCCAAACCAGTCCAATAGTACAAATCAGTCATGGTCGATCCACAAACAGTCCATATCATGTTCTTAACTGCTTAAAACTAGTATTTACATAAATACGCATATGGTTATGGTATTTTTTTTGTCATTACATGGTTACGGAAAACGATTTTGGTAGCAGCTATCAAAGCAGTTATTAAATTCATTATGAAAGTGCTTACAAAAAAGGTTTCATGCGCAGTTACCGAAAAACAATTTTGTAAATGGTTATGGTCTCGAAAACGATTACTGAAAGTTAAATACGAAAGTCAGTTTCGAAAACGGTTACCAAAAATGAGTTTCGTATAAGTGGTTTCATATATGGTTTCAGTTTCGTATGTGAGGTTTCAAAAACGGTTTTTACAGGTGGTTTCATATGAGATTATGCTATGAGGTTTCTTATGTGAATGTTTGGTATATGGAGGTTTCGTATGTGGTTTTAGATTTTGGTTCCATATTAAGATGTTACAGTTACATTCAAGGTTTCGTAAGATGGATTTTGTAAGAAAGGTTTCGTATGGTAACACTTAACAAAAACTTAAGATAACCACAACTGAGTCAACCCGGTTATGACCGAGTTGGACTCATTCCTGCATACCTCGTAAATGAAAATAAAACCTAAAAACAACTAAAACATCAAACCTCAAATCAACCATAATCAAATCTATTTTAATCCTAACCCTTCATCCTCCTCAAACACAACTACACTCACACCTAAACAAGAATCAAAATAAAAAATAAACAACCCAAGATCTCAACTTTTCCTTTCGTGTGCTTCATTCAAGTGGTGACCTTTAACATATCAAAAACGCAAAAAGGAAGTTCATCACAGATCAATGAAAAGTTCTATACCTTTGTTAATTTTCAAAAGAAATAAAGGAGAACAAAAATAAATATGTTTCACTCAACCTTTCTTTTGGTAAGAAACAAACAAGCAAATACCTACCCGAGACCACGTATAATGATCTTGTATGTAACACCCCCAAAATGGCGCTATGTGTAATTTATGTTGTGTCTAAAATTTAGGTAGCTAGCTGTATATGGTTGTAGGAGAGTTACATCATAGATCAATTGCACAAGATATGAGAAGGACCTCTATATGAGTCGTTTAAAATGATACATTGGATTAAATAAACTTGTTTGATACAAAAGCTCGAAGCTTAAATTGTTCATCCGAGAAAATATAAAGATTTTAACACATAACAGAATAATCCCAAAATGTAATGCATTTAAATCTTCATGCAAAGTGGTTTCCAAAATGTTGACCCCCAATGTATCTTTGTTTCTGTTATCCTTATTGACCTGAGAAAAACATGCTTTAAAACGTCAACATAAAGTTGGTGAATTCACAGGTTTTGTAAATGTATAAAGTAGGACCGCAAGATTTCTAAAATAGTGATACGTAAACGAATACAATATCATAAAAGCAATTACGAAGTGCACTAAGCTCATGACACCGAAGCTCGACATCAATGTATGTAATTTAATGCAATTGAGGGCCTGTGTAGATGTCCAAACCCGCAACATCCAAATTGTTTCGACATGTATACATTCGCGTTTTGGACCTCCGAAACTAGTGAGAGCTACTCACCCAAACGGGAATGTCAATCCCAAATAGATCTATTCATAACATTCGCGTTCGCTAACTAGTAATTGACAATTCATGATAGTGGGCAATAGTGGGTTTAGCTACTTAGGCCAACTTCTGTAACTTTGTTTAAAAGAGTACTTGCATCCAAACGTAAAACAAGCATATTTTCACCAAAGTTGTAAAACAATATAATTGTATAAAAGCGGGCTATGAACTCACCGTAAGTGAATGATTGATTATCAAAATCAAATAAGTGAATCTCGGGAATCCGAATGCAACCTAATTAATTATAGGCCGTATGAGCATAATGTATTTTATATAAATCAAACATCACATGTTATATAGTTACAACACCACCTAATAGTTTTTGTTTTAATTATAAAAGTGGAAATAATAATTAAAGTGTACTTTGTTAAATAAAAGTAATTGCATTTGGATCCGTAAAGAAAGTATTGCTTTTGTATTATTTAAAATATGATTTAATATATTTATTAATTATATATTAATATTATATAATTAATTTGATTGTTTTATAAAATAATGTATAAAAATAAAAATAGTGCGCGCGGTTTTAAAAACCTCATATCTTTATCACTTTAACTCCGTTTTATACGTTTCTTACGTCCACGACTTCGTATTAAGAAAATCTATCGAAATATTATATTTATAATATTTAATCCACTGATGAACAGTAACTTTTACTATTCATAATTATTTATAAAACTATTTTTATGTAATTAATTGTATATAACTTGCAAAATGCATAACTTGTTCATTTTAATTCTGTTTTTTGAGTTTCTTACGTCCTTGAATTCCTTATGAAGAACACTATAATTATAAAATATTTATTTTAATATATCAGATCTGTAACAGTAAGTATTTTTATAAAATAACTTTTATAAAAACACTTTTATAAAATTTTATTTTAATATATCAAATCTCCTTCGTTATTGCTTGGTTTTTCAAGCTCCTTATATGCTTACGATCCTTGTGATAAGTACTAATTAAATAAAACCTAAAATATAAATGTTTATACACGAATTCAAACAGTAGGTACCAAAACAGTTTACATGTTTTTGTTTTCTAAAACAAGTTTTATACTTCCATTTATTAAGAGCTTTTGTACAATTCTTTTACCAAGTATTCTATCATATATCTTACATCTATTAAGTCCTCTAAAAGTCCATAACACTTGTCCAATTGAAATCCATGTCCTTGTGATCTTTTTACACATAAACTTGTAATTAACTTTCATTACAAAATAATTCACAAACTAAACTCATAAATCAACTAGTACTTATATTAAGTGTGTACTTCCATTTCATGTATTATTTCATCATTATACTAAAAAAATATAAACTTATACATGTCTTGTAATATCTCAGATATCATCAAATTAAATCTAGGTGGTGTTTAACATATATAACAAGCATGTACATATGATGATGAATGAATGGAAATGAAATACTTTAAATAGACCTTACCGGAGATGAGTAGAATGATAAACATAAGATAAAAACCCTAGCCAAGCATCCAAATCTAAAACCCTAATCTAGAAAACCCTAAATAGGTTTTCTTGATTAATCATTGTTAAACCCAAATCCAAGCTTGCAATACCCTTGAGTAACCTTGGATATACTTAGAATGAACCCTTGTATGCTTGGAATACCTTAGAACCAAAAGGAAAATGAAACCCTAATTGATAAGGTTTAGCCGTGGGTTTTGGTTATAAAAGAGAGAGTTTTTGGTGCTTGGTGAATTATTTAGAGTGTGTAAATGACACTAGTATGCTTGACCTTCCTTTTATAGCAACTAGGAAACCTTAAAACAACCTTAAACATACCATGGGAGGAGTGGTTTCAAGGACATGTGTAAGAAAGCTTCTCCTCCTCCCTATGCAAGCATTCGGCCAAAATGGGAGGGGAGGGTAAATTGACAAGCCAATTTATAGAGAAGTGGTATAAGTGTGTACTTGTGTAAGGCTTATGAGTTGTAAAGGTACAAGTTTAGTGGGGAGTTTTGATTTTATTTCATATGTATACATGTTGGATCCGGTTTTGGTAGTTTATAGATAAAGAAATAAGTTAATTTTTGGGTATTGGGTATAATATTGGGTATTTGTTTGTGTATAGATGGGTATTGGTGCTTCTGGGTAAGCGTTTTACGTAACCAATAAAAATAAAATATGAAAGTTATAAATTATAATCTAAATAATTATATAACACTTGATTGACGTAAACTTTTATTTGTTTGGTATCCGTTTACGACGAATGTTGATTTTTAGTTTACGCGATTTAATTATATGATAATAATTATAAGCGAACGCGTAAAACTCTAAAAATAAATAATGATAATAATTAAGTCGGGAAATGACCAAAAAATGTGAAATGTTACAGTCTCCACCCGTTAGAAGAGCCTTGTCCTCAAGGCTTAAGTTGCAACACTTGATGAAGGTACGGGTTTAGTGTAAAGATGTAGATACCTCTTTTGATATTGGTCTTCATGTTCCCATGTGAACTAATGACCTCTCCACGAGTTCCATCGAACCTTGACAATTAGGATATGGCTTTGCTTTAACCGTTTGACCTCTCGATCCATCATCTCTACGGGTTCCTCCTTAAAACGGAGCTTGTCATCAATATGTAGTCCTTCCAACGGAACGACTAATGGTTCATCGGAATAACATTTCTTCAAGTTGGATACATGAAATGTAT
>BQNB010099397.1:0-24933 GCA_026074375.1 Tanacetum coccineum
GTTCTTGCTTTATCCTTAACATGCTAGGCTAAACCCTCCTTTGTATTTACTTATGATTGCATGAAAGTCAGATTGTAGATCCTAATACTATTACTTCTTGTTGCTGAATGTGCACGTTAGGCTTTAGAAAACTAGCTTTTGTCTGTATCACTGTAGACACGTCTAGGGAAACATGAGTGTGTAGAAAGGATACCATCGGGTAACAGTCTTCATACTACCTTACCCCCTTATATGGTTGATCCCTCTTAAGATATTTCACACGCATTTAATATATTCTTAGGGGCTATGTAATAGTCTTCATACTACCTTACTTGTGTGTTGCCTTAATGGAATATTAAATAGACAGCGGGTTCGTGTAATCCATTCATGACCTAGGAAATACTTACACAAATCATCACAAGTGTGACAAGGCAACATGATTAGGAGAAGCAATCTGATAAGTAATGCATGATTACGTAAATACATTTAATTATCATAAAGTTATCACCAGTAGATTAGATATTAGTTTAGTTAACAGTTAAACAAACCAACCTCTTAAACCATAGATTTACTTGCTTTCTATAAAATATAAAAACACAAAAATAATATTCTCTCAACCCCTAGAATTCTGTTGGACCGGGATCAAGCCTTCCCAACCTATTCCCCTAGAGAACGATAACAACCCCCGAGTCTTGCCTATACTACTACTACAACGGTTAGGTACTCTGCCTAGGGAGTTATAAAACATCTTGTTGAAGTCCTACGATGACCGCATCAGTAATGCAGGGTTATCAATAGGTCTATACGCCGTATTCAAGGTACTGAATACGTCGTATTGGGTTCTTTTTAATTGGGTAAATTTTAGTCAATACGTCGTATCCATTTTAGTAGATACGCCGTATCCATTTTAGTGGATACGCCGTATTGATTCTGCAGTTAAAAACTAGAAAAGGATTCTCAATTCTACCTGTTTGACCCAAACTCAAATCACACCACTCTACAAAGTACTGGATACAAAATTTGGCATAGTGGGTAAGCATACAAATCCCCAAATCAATATCCAAATCCTTAACCCTAATTCTAAAATCAAATCGAAAATTAAAGAGTGGTGGGGATCGAATATGTTATCTTGCGATTAGTACGAATGATATAGAAAAAAAAGAGAAATAATTTGATCCCCGAATCTTACAGTGGTAAATTTTTGAGAGAAAGTAAATTTGTGTGTGTGAAAACTGATCCGGCGTATTAGTTAGGCTTTTATACCCAAATTCGATACGCCGTATCGAGATTTGTTTAATACACCATATTAAACGAAATTGTTGACATAGTCAACTCAAGTTAAAAATAGTGGATACGGCGTATAGGTGTTTACCTAATACGTCGTATCCATTCTTAGAGACCAAAATTTAACAAAGTAAAGACAACGTACCTTGGCCTCCGCAACTTCCTTATTTAAACATCATCCTTATAAAACCGCTTGGGGTCGAAGGGAATGCCAAATGGCACATAATGATTTTTAATCATGAAAATTAATGGCTTCCCTTCGTGAATATAATTCCAAGTCATGATATCAATATTCAATTCCATGATAAAAATTCTAGTCTTGAAATTTTTTCCTGATGTATCATGACTTGTTTCCAAAAGCTTATTTAAGACTTGTGTATAGGCACTAACATTGTTATTTATCTCATTAGGTAACGGTATGACAGATACATCCCCCCAGGGCTTATCATCATTGTCCGTATTTGATTTTAAATCATCGGGATAAATTACGTTAAAAGGAAATAGATCATTAAAGTATAAAATGTTTTGTTCCTCTTCATCATATTCGGAAAATGATGTTTCATCTTTCAAATTAAATTCATCAACATGTTGAGGACACACAGTAGGTTCAGTTAAGAAATCTGATTTAGACATTAGAGCATCATTGTAAACAATGGCTAGAAATTCATTCTCAAAATCTTTAAGGTAGTCTAAATCATCAAAATAACTGATCGTAGGCTCGGGTGATGGGAACGAAGGCATATTGACTTTATCATTATCATTTTCCGAATCCGTTTTCAAATCGTCGACATAAATTATTTTATAAGAAAATGAGTTTTTGTCGAAAATTACCGTGTAATTTTCATCGTCAGATTCGTCAAACGATATTCTAATGTCAATTTCATTGTCGTTAAGAGGACTTACTTTTGATTCACATGAGAGTGCTGCCTGAGACGTAAACGTGTCATCAAAGACTATAGCTGGGAATTCGATTTCAACAGATATGAGGTTGTGAACTTCATCATCATCCCAGATTCTACCATACGTAGCAGTTTCCTAGATATATACCTTACCATGCCTACGAGCTTTTTCTTCCTCAATCTTGATACACTCTTCCACGGTAATGTTGGGGTCTTCTATTTTTTACCTATGATGGATTTTCTAGGGAAGAAAACTGTCAAATAGCTTATACGTCTTATTCAGTAAACTGAATATGTCGTATTACACAAACAATACTATGCAAGCAAACTATAATACAAAATTATAAACTATTCTAATTACACTAATACTAAGGGTTAGATTAATCTAATGTTGAAAACCAAAATATTAAATAAAATTAAAGATTAAAATTTCACTCCCCGAAAACGACGCTAAAAACTTGATGTGTCGTTGTGTGTAGGTAATTTATTAGAGTATTCAAGTTTTAAATTTATATTTTGCCGACTTTACCTAAAACAACATTTTAGCGTGCAATGTACCCGATCAGATAGAGTTTCATGGTAAGTAGGGTGTCAATCACTAAGAGCGATAACTAATCTTTTATTTTATCAATATTCTGGTTAACTAAACTAAGTTAATTTAAACTACGTTAATTTTATTCTATGTTAAACCTATGATAAACCTATGTTAATCCTAATTCTAACAGATAAGGGGGTTTTCAGCCTGAGAGACTGGCACAAGTTTATGGTAACTTATATCAACTTAAGACACAATAACACACGCAAGCAGACAAACAAAAGATAGAAGAGCGGTCTAGCCAAATATAAGAAACATGTATTAACCATGATTAATCCAATTAACACATAGGTTTGTTTATTTAGTGCAATGAATTCTTATCTCGAGACGGCATATCATTCTTAAGACTTAGGAGGTACTTTTTCCCAAGACCAAGACACGTAGAATTCTGTCATAATTAAACGCATCCGCATAAAGCATCCTATTTGCTGATTATAATCTATCTTGAGGGTTTAAGCAATGGTGATCTTGTTAAACCCTAGCTCATTGAGACTTTACCCACTTATGGCTTAATGGCAATTTATATACTAGTAGTCTATTGGCCAAGTCTTTACCAATTGATTAAGAACATACTCGTTGATCCCAAGGGTCACCTGCCAGTCCAACTAAGCTCAATAATCTAAAGGAAAAGATAGGTCATTATTGTGATCCTATTGGTCTAGATATATAAATCACTATATGGAGAGCCATCCCGGCATCTAGCTAACTTGGTCGGTATCACTAGATCCAGTTGAATGATAGGTCGCATACAAAAGCACGTAAACAAGTATAAATTGATAAACATAAACAAGCAATCAATGTTAAATTAAGCATTCGAGATAAACAAACCAAACATTCAAATCTTTATAATACTGGCTAATACCCAAGGGTATTAGCCCTTAAACGGCATAACCAATACAAGAGAAATAATTCAACCAAGGTAAACTAACCGAGTTAAACGAATGATACCAAAAATCTAATGATTACTAGAGTATAGGAGATTACAAGGTGTTTCCTATGGAATTAATAGCTTTGCTTGACCTCTTCTGCTCTTCTTGTCTTCTGAAAATCGACTTTTGTGGTTAAGGTATCAAAAATATGATCAAGCACACTGAAAACCCGTTTTTAGGTTTTCTATTTATACTGTCTGGAATTTGGTCGATACGGCGTATCGAGAGAGATGGATATGGTGTATCGAGGGTTTTCTTGGAGTAGGGACCATGTTTGATATCTTCCAGAATATTTTATTACTTTATATTGAATATGGCATGTAGAAGTCTCCTGGATACGGCGTATTGGACTTTGTATCTTCGTGGTTTCTTATGAAGTGAAGGCACAGATACGCCGTATCTTCCTTAATGGATACGACGTATAGGATGTCAGAACAGTAATCTTCAAATGTCTTTGTTTAACCTCCAGAATGAATGCCTTGTTGCTAATCTTCACCAAGTACTCCATAGTCACTGCAATTCTCAAATACAAATGATTAAGTAACAATTTTTGAAATAATTATACTAAATGGGTTATTTACATAGGATAAATGATGCTATAAAAGTGACGTTATTTGATGTCATCATTTTTCTTTCCAGATTGATCACAGGAAAGAGAAGAAATCAAGACGTAAAACTATGTCATTCCCCAGATTTACCAAATTTATCATCAGTCACTTCCTCTCACAACACAAGTCTCTCTCCAACCTCAAGTATCAACACTATCATACAATTAAGTATGATGGTATTGTAAGCAGACTAAAGTTTGTCAGAATTAGAGAAGACTATCAGGAATAGACTACCTATTCCTGATATGATGCTGAATGATCAGATTAAGCAATCAGAATCTTACCAGATGTTCATTAAATATTCCACTGGTCAAATTCCTCCCAAGAGGAGCTGAGGTAAAGGTTTAAAAGGGAAAAAAAGTACAGATACTACTGAAGCAACTGTTGATGTATTTGAAGAATCAAACTTTGAACCTGCTAGAAAATGAACTGGTAGTAGAAGAGTGGCGAAGAAGAAAGTCACAATCTCTGTAGCTGACAACATCATTCCTGATCCAGATGTCTCTTTGAAATTAGGTAAATCTATCATCTTTACTGTAGCTACAGAAGAGGAAGCAGTAAGGCAAGTCCATGCTATTCATGCAAGGATTATGACTGAATTTGTCCCCGAGCTTCCTAGAAGAAGATCATCAGGTATTGACTTCAGAGATACTTATTGGGTATTAAAGAAAGTGTCTTCTGATACTTCTTAAAAGCTTAAGGGTGTTCAATCTCTGACTCATGAAGAACAAGAAGCGGCAGTTACTATACAAGCTCTAAAAGAAAGCAAGAAAACCAGCGAAGACAACCAGGTACTAGAGGCTCAAATGAAGGAACTGGTAGGATAACAGGGGTTCTCGATGAGTCCACAGTCGTCTCTGCCACCTCAAGTGAAGGAAAAGGTTACTTTAGAAGCAAACGTTATTCTTGAGTAGGTTTCTAAATAAGAGAGTGAATACTCGGAAGAAGACTAACGTGACGATGAAGAAGTTGATTAGATTTATTCTGACGAGGATGATCAGAAGAAAGATAATGCTGATGATGACAAAAGTATCGATCTAGAAATGACTAATGATGAAGAAACTGATGATGAATTTGTACACGGTGATAAGCAAGTAAATTTCGATGAGGATGAAGAGATGATAAATGCTAAAGTTGAAAATTCTGGAAAAGGTGATGCAGAAATATCTGATGTGGCCAAAGTAGATGCTGAAAAGATTGAAGAAATAAAGGATGATGCCAAGAAAGTTAAACTTCCTCCAACAAGCTCAATCTTATCTGTATCTTCAGGTTTTAGTGATCAAGTTCTTAAACTTTCATCTGATACTTCATTAGTTAGTACTTTTAAGGACATCATAGATGCTCAGATCAACTTGTTATTAGATATTAAAATCCAATATGAAGTTCCACATATCCAGTCTCTATCTGTTCTTACTCTACCTGTTTTAGTGATTTTTGAGCCCTATGTCCTCACTCATATACCCGAAACTCCTTTAGTGGCTCCTGTATCAACTCTTCTAACCCCTTCATTTATCTCCACCATACCACTTGTACCTTACCAAACAACAGTACCAATCCCTGCATCACCAATCACAATCGATGCTCCAACCATTACCACTTTTGTCCCTGAATCCGATGCAGTCTCTACTGTTCAACGAAGAGTAACAAAATTAAAAGAGGATGTGTTTGAGCTGAAGAAAATAGATCTCTGCTGAAGCTCTTGCTACTCTTAAGTCATAAGTTCCAATGGTTGTTGAACATTATCTTGGATCTAAAATCGGTGATGATCTTCAAAAGGTTTTATAGAGATACACTGCAGACCTTATTCAGAAATACTCTGTGAAGCCAGCTCCCGAGTATAGCAAGATTCAAAAACCAACAATTGATCTTGAACAAGAATCTGAGAAGAGTGCTTCAGATATTCGCAAGATTAAGAGGGAACAAGCTGAGAAGCAAAAGATGCTGAAGTATACAATTAAGTCTACTGACAAGGCAGCACTCAAAGAGTATGATTAGAAAAGCGCTCTCTACCAAACCATGCATGAAAACAAGTCTTTCAATATAAATCTTGCTAATCATACATTGTACCATGCTCTCATGGAATCATTGATAGAGGATGAAAATGCCATGGATAAAGGAGTTGTTGATACAATAAAGAATCACAAAAGACAGCATGATGATGATGACGATGATGATGATGAAGACCCTTTAGTTGGACCAAACCAGAGTAAAAAGACAAAGAGAAGAAGAGCAAAAGAGTCAAAGTCTTCCAAGAAACAATCCACCACCAAGGAAACCTCCAAAGGTAAAGTTCCATCAGAAAGTTCTAAAACTAGTAAGTCTGCAACTACACAAGAACCAATTAAAGAACCAATTGTTGAGGTGGTAATGAATGATGCAGTCAACACTACGGGTAAAGATGTAGTTCGTGATAATTATCAACCACAAGACACTTCTGAACATAAGACATACAAGACTCCGAACCAAGATTGGTTCAAACAACCTCTAATGCCTCCTACTCTTGATCCGAAATGGAACAAGCGTCAAGTTGTACTTGATCTGCCTGAACAACCTTTGTTCAACCAAATGGTCTCTGTTACAAAGGATCCTCTTTCATTTAATGATCTAATGGCCACTCCGATTAACTTCTCTAAGTATGTGTTGAATTGACTCAAGATAGACAATCTTACTCAAGATCTCTTATTAGGACCAGCCTACAATCTGTTAAAAGGCACATGCACTAGCAGCATCGAACTTGAGTACACCTTCCAAGAGTGTTTCAATGCATTGACAGACAAACTTGATTAGAACAATCCAAAAGGAGACCGTTACCCCTTTGACCTGTCTAAACCTCTTCCCCTACAAGGTCGCCCAGGCTATCTAACCATTGTCGCTGATTATTTCTTTAACAATGATATGGAGTTTCTAAAAACTTCCGATTCAGAGAAAACGTACACTACGTCTATCACGAAGACAAAAGCAGCTCGGTATGAGATTGTGGGAATTGAAGAGATGACCCCTACGCTTTGGAGTACTATCAAACATGCGTATGACAAAGAGGCTAAAAAGGGGATCAAGCACTAGGGCGAAAGGCGTAAGCTTTGGTACAGATCTTAGGTAAAAAAAAATTCCAAGCATAATGTCTATTCCACTCAGAAAATTCTTGGTGTGAAAAGTGTTAGTGTCAAGAAACTACATGGATATGGTCACTTGAAAGAGATTGTAGTGAAAAGAGCTTATCGACAACTATACAAGTTTAAAGAATGTGAATTCGTGGATCTACACTTGAACAACATTAAAGACATGCTGCTTCTTGCTGTTCAACACAAGCTATTCCATCTTAATGACAGTGACATTGTTGACTTTATTATGGCTCTTCTTATGTTTACAATAAGTCTCATCATCAAAAGACGTGTCAAGGATTTATAGCTTGGAGTAGAGAGTTACCATAAGAAACTTAACATCACCGCACCTCAGAAGACCTTTCCAGAAATATAATTCAAAGAACTTTACACTCCATCATACAAACCACCAAGAGTAATCTATGAAGACTTAAACAAACAGAAACGAGTGATGCGGGTTGATGAGTTGTACAAGTTCTCGGACGGGACACTCAAGACTATTCGCGATGAGCTTCATCACAGAATACTTGATTTTTGTCTAGGATACAATGACGAGATGTCAAGAAGAATGTGTATGGCTATAGACAAAAAGAGATCGGAGCTTATGGTCAAACTTATCGATAAGCATATCCGAGAAAGAGGGATCATAAGGAATCTTGAACTATTGGTTGGTGCTCGGGAACTCGAGATGGACTACAAACTGATGACTCGTATTGTATAATCATCAGGTCCAATCTCAAATCTTATCTTGTGAATATGTAGTATAAACTTATAATAATAGGCAAGTATAAATAGTGTTTGAGTACGAATTTTCTAGAATTTTTCAATAAATTCAAAAAAATTCAAATTAATGTACTCGACACTATATATAAATAATACCCTCATAAATTGAGGGGGAGCATTAAAATATTCTTAATGCGGCTTGTTAATAATCAGAACATTTCTCTCCCCAACTAGTTTTCAAACATATTTGAATCAATTGATATCCAAAATATCAAGAGATTTGACAATTTTGATAAGGGGAGAAAATATGATTAAAATATATGGCTAAAGATATGATCTTAAGGACTCAAGTGCGAGCATCACCATTCATGTGTTAAACATTTTTGAATATCGATGCACGTGTTGAGGGGGAGCATTTTTGAAAAGTAAAACCATCGAGGTACTAAATGTTTTGATTTATATCACAAAGTACCTTGATCGATGTTTTCAAATGGTTTTAAGGCTGAGAACAATACCAAAAGACAAACCATGTTTCTAATTAATTGTAGTTATAAGGTGGTTAAGATTAGGTATTCGTTAATACAATCCAGCCAGAACCGAAAGGATCTACCCAGGGACATTCCATTAGTTAGAATAAAAGTCCTTAAGTATGATACAAAAGGAGTAAAAGTGAGAAAGGGAAAAATGCAGACTAAGACAGAGCTGACATTGGAACAAATCCAACAAGGTGTTAGTGATGAAGTCTTGGTAAGCATTGAAGGGGTTGAAGAATTAAAAAGAAATGTAAAGATAAAGGGTGAAAAGAAAGAAGCCCTCCTTACACTTAGGCAGAAACCGGGTCAATACATATGCTATCAAAAACACTAAGCTGTTGTCTGGTATTGAAGATAGTCATCATGGACCTAGTGATGCAAAGCAAACCCTTCCCAACCACTCAAGGTCTCTCAAAATACTCTTGTTACATTTCTCATAGAGATTAAACATATTTCTATCGACTTTCTCACTCCGAGTTAGCGATATTGAAAAGGTGGCAGTCTGCTCCAGCCTCCGATTATTAAAATCAAAGTGCACTATTGAGTCTGGAGCCATAAAAGAGATCATCTATAAATCTCATTAAGACACTTATCCAAAATATACTTACTGATTCATACACTGTGAAATCAAGTAAAATAATAAGAGTCCTACGCATTATCCTTGTGATATTTCCAAAACATCTGAGTGATACTTAAAAGTATTCACAGTGACGATGGAAATCCTTCTAGAGCCAACATCAAACAAGCTTTGCGGTAGGTGACTTGTGAGAACCTACACGGATCAAACTTGTGATATTGGATATTGATTCAGTCCAGCTTATGAATTGACGAATGAATTTTGAAAAAGATAAAACTGTTGGTGTGTTATAAAAATCATTTGCATCTTAACACAACAACTGATTTTCCTAAATCAATTTTCAATCTTATGTCTATGGGAAGCCTCACAAGGGTATCCGGACATAGGAAAGCTGAACACGAATTGACGACTTAATCAGGAAGATAGTAACTTACCGATTCACTCTTATCGTGTTGTCTTCTTTTAGACGCTCCGGTAATGAGAACGGCTAGTGCAGCTGCGAAACCCTGTCAAGGAGATTCTCTTGAATTCCACCTGATCATAGGCAGTATTTATACTGATTAACAGGAAACCATGATTATTACAACCGTATTCAACAAAGTGACAAAGACACTTTCATCCATATATGTCGTTTATCACTAACCCATTTATGCAGGTTTCCTAACGACGGCAGCAGATAACCGATGACAAGTCGAAGTCAATGCCACATGCTCATACCCGGCCAACATATGTAAAGACATCATGAAAGCTCAAGTACATGCTTCAAAAGACTTCCGTTGCTTTGATACCGCACGTCTTCCTTGAAATGATGAAGTATTAAAGTTAAAGAGTTTCAAGAAAGATGACTTTTTCAAGCTTTCAAGACAAAGAAAGGTATGAGCATGTCGGTCCGAAAGTCACAAGCTCATAAGAAGGCAAAGATTGCAAGATGGTGAAAAGAGACTATGCTTGGTTGATGATCTCAAGAAGTTCAAGATCACTTACAAGTCAAGCTAAAGAGAACATGCTCAAGCCTAAAAGTCTAAAGATAACTACTTCACATTCACAAGATAAAGATCAATAAAGTCAAAACTACGAGCAAAGATTGAAGACATTCTTAGAATGCAGAGCTTAGGTTTTTGTAAATTAGAGTGACCTCCCTTAGGGAGAGATTTTTAAGAATACTAAAAAGTCTCGGTCACTTCCAATATATCAATAAGTAGCTCGTAGTATAATATTTGGAAACTAACTAAGCTAACCGGGTCAACTTAAGAATACCCCTTTTGTTGACCGGCCAATGTAAGGGTATAAATACCCTCTTTATGCCTTGGAAATGGTGGTTGGTTCATTTTATACATAAACATTTCTTTCTCTTACTAAGTGTTCTAACCCACTCTTTCTCTCTCTAGAAATTCCTTTTAAACATAAGTGATTGTATGTTTGATATCCTACAAGCGGCAGATCTTCTCATTCGTGAGAACATCATATGTATCGTTGATATTGACATAGATCTCTTATCGGCTTGTGAAGCCTATATGCTCTTTTGCATTACTTCCTCCACAACATTCAATCTCTCTCACTTTATCAAAAATCAAATAAATGATTTCAAGCATCACCCTAATGGCATCTTTCCGTATGGTCTTTTACTCTTAAAATTTCTCGACAAACTAACCGGGTACTCCCCAAATGATCATAAATATATGTCGCACCCAACAAAAATGAATCTTCTATCTAACCTCTTAAATGAGGAATTTCTAGAAGATGTTTGGTGTGCCCATCATGATCATCATAAGTAAATTAGATGTAGCATAAGAACCAAATGTAACACGATTACACGTTAGGAAACTTTATCTATAAAATTAAACTAGATATTATTATGACATATTCTAGTACGTGTATAACTTCTCTTAAATGTATCATACTAATTACATGATGGAATTAGGCTAGATTATCCACTTTGTTTGGCACTTGACTAAACTAGTTGATTCTTGGGAAATAGGAGTTGTTGAAACTAAACCCTCTATAGCCTTTTCTTTTTCTGCCCAAATCTGAAAAACAAGGAAGTTTGGGAAAAATTTTGTAAACCCTAGAAAACGGCCCCCAAATACATGGGGTGCCCTCCAAACATATCTGGGACCGCCCAGTATTTAAGAGACCGTCATCAGCAGGGATGCAAACTTTTTACCGTTCTCACTTTTTATGTATCTTTGACCATCCCTACACTAGACCTTACTAGACTTTCTTTGTTTAGCCAAGTATTTCTTAGCATCACAATCTCCTAACACTGTGCCTTTCCATAACCTTCCTTTATAAACTCATCATCCTCCTCATTCACATTCATCGTATCTTTCTCTCTTCAATCTTCCTTCACTTGTCATGTCTTCTTCTCGCCCTTTCTCGAAACTATGTAGAAAGACACCGAAAATCCATAATACACACTTGAGACACAACACTCTTCTACCCTATTCACCTCTTCTCTCACCTAACATTTCATCACCACACTCTCCTAACATTGTTAATCCTTCATCTCAAACCACTCAATCACAAAATCAAACTAGGGAGCAAATCGTAAATGAACTTAACCAACTTCATCACCTATCCAACATCATTGAAACCAAACTTGAACGTGTAGCAAATGCTTCTATACAAACTCCTCTGTTACCACCTTTACTATCAACAACCATAATTCATCCCGCCATAAATGACCAAGTCACATTTCATTTCGGTTTTTGTCATTGTTGCATGTACACCCTAACTCTCTTTCATAAGTTAAGAGGTGACATCCATCAACTTGAGTCCCTCCTCACTCAAGGTCATGCTCCACCTAACAATGCCTCACTAACCTCTCATTTATCACCTCTACATTAATGACCAATCATCCTTTAGTTAAAGCATCTCCTAGACATTAAGAATTAACTAGTATAGCTTTAGTTTAAAATGTCTCTCTATGTTATGCTTTTAAATATAGTCTTGTAATATTCATACTTTCATGTATGAATTTGTCTTAGTATTATAAATGAATGACTTTCTATCATTATGGGTGATTTGTATGCATTATGCTTTAGATGGCTACTTCTCTTCTATATAGCCATGAATATATTTGTCGTAATTGTTGCTACTTGTTAGAAATGTTTCTTGTACTTGTACTTCTAACTCGGTTTTGTTGCAAAATCCCATAAGATCAATCCCTTGGTTCCCTAAATGAGGGAGAGTATACATCAAGGGGGGGGGGGTCTTAGCATCATCGATTTCTTTCATCTCTTGTTAGCCTTGAAATATGTTAACTTGTACTGAATTACATTAGTTTAATATAGTCGTGTCGAATAAGAACTAGAATCGTTGTGTTAGCTTAGTTAGTTGACACATAGGACTATATATGCCCTTTTCATACTTCTATGGAGGGGTGAGGATAATCATTTGTATCTCATAAGTGTGTGTTTTTTCCTCCTTCTCTATAGAAAACATACACTCTTCCCTTTCTCTCTCTACATCTGATAATATCAATATCGCTACTTATTTCTTTTATCCTCCCCGACCTCCGGAGCGTTGTCTTTATATGAATCTTTATAGGTAATGTTGATCCGTTTTAGCTCAGATTGTTTAGATCTTATATCTAGGATTAGTAATAACACTGTTCATAATATTAATAACAAAGTATTAAAAAATAGCAGAATAAGAACAATGTTATAAACAAGGTTTTTCTTATTATCTTTCCATACAAGCCCTAATTCTAGACGATCAACTCTAGAACGTGTTATCTACACTATAACAAGGAATCACAAGATCCTTGAGGCTAAACCAAACAAAACATCTAGCATTCACACGCCTACACACACATACATGTTTTTACTGGTGTTCACATCTTGACAAACTTAAAACTACACGCCTGGGACCTCCTTTTATAACATAAGGAGTCCAAGACTTACAAAGGAAGATAAACATTAGACAAATAAATCTTTTAAACATTTAAGGATATCTTCTGTTATCTTTATCTTCTTAAGTAGATCTTCTAGAATCTTCATCTTTTGTAGAATTCCATCTACCCGACTTAGACCCTTGTGTTTCATTCTTTTATTTATTTTGTATCATCAAATTTCGCAACAGGTAACATCTCTACTCGACGATCAACCTTTTTGGATTCGATGAAAAGGGGGAGAAATGGATTAAAACTCATTAATAACTTGCAAACTTTTATTTTTATCTAAAATTAGTTTATATTTTGTCATCGTCAAAAAGGGGGAGATTGTTAATACAAATAATGCCTAAAAACGTTATTTATATTTTTCAACTCCTCTACGTTTTGAAGATGACAAAATGTAAAAACATCTACGATAAAAATAAAATGTTTACTTGTTATTAATCGCAAACTTCCATTTCGACATAAATCACTTAAGGTATAAATAAACGAATCATTAAACCTGATTAGTGGTCAAGAAAATATTTTTTCTTAACCATTACATTTCTACAAAAGTATTTTTACAAAAATAAAAATATATAAAATATTTTATTTATAAAAGAAATGTTTTATTTAATTATAAAAATTTAAACCTGATTTTCCCTCCAAAATAGAAGGTTCCACACCAGATTGAACCTTCCCCACAAAAAGACAAAAATGGGAGCGTCAACCTAGGGGCGACCCCCTGATAGGCAGGACGGCCCCCAGATATATCTGGGATCGCCAGGACCGCCTACAGGAGACGTTGGGTTTTCCTGGCTATAAATACTGCACTATACCCTACAGAAAAACATACCTCTTAGCACGAATTTTTCAGATAACTTTCTCTCACTAAAACCTTCTTTCTCTCTCTAAATTTCTTGATCACTAACATGGTTAAATCTTGTTTCAAGTGATCAAATCTCATCTTCTACCTTCTTTCTTCTATCAAGTGCAACAGAAGAACACTCGTATTCGCCATGAAACGAAGTGTTATAGATTAGTGATTTCTCCTTTATTCTTCTAAGATCCAAAACTCTATCTTCTTGATCTTGTATTTGTGTGTAATATCAAATAGTGTATAAATCCGATTATGTTGATCATGTGTCAGTTAGTATTTTAGTCCTTAAAATACATTGGTGAAGTGGTAGATTGGTTCTAGCTAAGATTAGGACTCGACATTTAGCTTAGTGTCAGAAAACAACATAAGCGACATGTAAACGGTTTTCTCCCCCTAAAGGTAGCTTGTTGATATAGTGAAATCTCGAGTCGGATACTCGGGGAGTGGAGTAGGGCGAAGAAGAGGTTCGTAGCCAAACCACTATAAATCATGGTGTTGTGGTTTGATTGTTCTATCTCTTACCTTCCATCTTTTACTTACTATTATATTTATTGTTTGTATTGTGATTGTGTTACAAGTAGTTACATACATTTTTGGGTAAAGGGGAATTTACCCCGGTAAAATATATTAACCCAAAACAATTAAGAACAATGGAATGTGACTGACATGCCACATTAACCTCAAGCATAGCTGAACTTCTACCTAATCGAATGACATACCATTCGATTAAAAATAAAACAATACAAAACCTATTACACCAATAGGAAAGAACCACCTACACAAGCAAGTATAAAACATAAACGACATCATTTCAGGTCCAAAAGCACCTCCAGAATCTTCCAACGTCTCATAAGGGCCAAACCCCGTTTGGATTTTTTGAAACGACATGAGATTAATCTTAGCCGAATAGAAGAAGTAATACATTCGATCACCTGAACCACTAAGCGTTTGTTGTTCTTGAAAAGCCTTTCATTCCTTTCTTGCCATAAGAAGTAGGCTGATGCAGCAATCACCAATTTAATAATGACGCTATCCGACGTTCTTCGTTTTGCAATAGGGAGAATAGAACTAACCACATCATAAATATTATAGTGCATCTGCGATAACCCCCGCCAAATCCATCATATGCTTCCACACCTGCTTAGAATATGAACAATCAAAAAATAGGTGATCATGCGAGTCGGGCTGAGAATCACATAACGGACATTTAGACGCAACAAGCATGCTAGCAAGATCCCAACTCATCAAAGTATCTTGCGTTTTCAATCTACGTTTCATGATCAACCAAAGATTAAAAGCGTGTCGAGGAATACAATTAGAAAACCAAACCACAACCGCCCATGTAACCTTGACATCTCTATTACGAATGGCCTGCCAAACTGTGGAAACCGCAAATGGTTTGACAGCTCCAGAATTAGTATGTCATTCCAGCTTGTCAGGGGTATCAAAAGCCACGTTTATTACATCTATAGAATTTAGAATAGGATGTTTTACCCCTAACTTAGATTGCCAAGACAAGTTACCATCGCAAACCACATCACTAACCTTGGATGACATATTGAGACCATCCCAATACATGTCCCTCATAGACACAAATTGGCTAACGGACTAAGAGAACACCACATATCGTACCAAATCGAGATACTTTGACCGTTACCAATCTTGTACCATATAAAGTCTTGAATCAATGGACGAAGCTGCAAAATCTTTCTCCAATCCCACGTCATGTTACCACGACATGGAATATCCTAAACGTTACGATGCTTAATCTTGTACGTATGAATCCACTTCACCCAAAGCGAGTCTCTCCTCAAAAGCAGCTTCCAAACATGAGAAGACATAAGAGCCTTTTTAAAGTGATCTAAACGTTTCACCCCAAGGCCACCCTTTTCTTTCGGAAGGCACACAACATCCCAAGCCACCTTCGCTTTACCTTTACGCATACTTCTTTGACACCATAAAAAACCCATCATACGTTGCTTAATGTCAAGTAAAACATACGTAGGGAGAACAAACACCGAGGCCTAGTAGACACTCATTGAAGCAATAACCGATTGCACCAACTGTAGCCTACCCGCAATCAAAAGGGACTTGTTCTTCCAATCATTAATACGACCATCAACCTTCTCAATCAGCTCCTTGCAATCCTTGTACACAAGTCTCAAAGGAACTAAAGGAACACCAAGATATTTAACGAGAAGACGACCTTCCTCAAAGGGCATAATTTGTAAAATAGCAAGTTTAGTGCAATTAAGAACATTACAAAAGTATGTGGTACTCTTTGGAAGACTAGGAGTCAATCTCGAAACAAGCTTAAACTCATCTAACAACTCCATAATCACTTTAGCAGAATTATCATCCCCATGAGCAAATAGAAAAAGATCATCCGCAAAACACAAATTAATCAACTCCATTTTGGCACAATCGCGATGATAAGTGAAAATCTTAGACTTTCGAACCCGTCGTCTAAGAATAAGCGTGAGAATCTCCATAACTATAGTAAACAAGTAAGGAGATAGGGGATCACCTTGTTGCAAGCCTCGTTTACCTTTAAAATGACCATGTAAAGAACCATTAATGTTAATAGAGAATGAAGTAGTCATAACACATTCCATGAACCAAGTAATCATCTTCTCATGAAAACCAAAACCAATAAGAGCCGCCTTCAAAAAATCTCAATCAATCGTATCATATGCTTTCTGAATATCAACCTTAAAAGCATACCGTGGTATACCCCGATCCAAGTGATAATTATGCATTAACTCATGAGTAAGTAAGCTATTATCCGAAATACTTTGACCCGAAACAAATGCCGACTGATTAGGACTAATCATATACTTTAGACTTCCCTTAATGCGATTAGCAATTATCTTGCTAATACATTTAAACAAAACGTTACAACAAGATATCGGACGATAATCGTTCACACGTGTAGGATTTTGAACCTTCAGGATGAAAGCTATAACTGTGTGATTAAGCTCTTTCAATAAAATACCATTCGTAAAGAACTCCCTAACTGCTAGAACAACATCCGAACCCACTATCTCCCACGCCTCTTTAAAAAACACAGACATGTAACTGTCTGGCCCCGGAGATTTATCGTTACCCATCGAAAACATGGCTTCTTTAATTTCTTGGGAAGTAACAGCTCGAACCATGTGATTAGAATCAAAATCAGTAAGCTGATGTACAATCAGCTCATTAGTATCCAAGACTTGCATAACCCTTGCTTGCCCAAGAAAAACTTCATAGTGTTCCACAAAAGCATCCGCCACATGATCATTTTCAAAAATCATAGCTACAGAATTAGTAATGACATTTATGCGGCTCCTACTCACCCTACTTTTAACAGCCTTGTGAAAATACGTTGAATTCGAGTCCCCTTCCTTTAACCAATGGATTTTCGCCTTTTGCTTCAGGAAACTCTCTTGCATAATAAGGGCCTCGTTAAACGCGTTAACACATTCCGCCTCCTTCTCACATAAACTCAAATTAAAAGGATCATAATCTAAGTCCTTTTGAACTCTATCAGCCTCCGTCGACAACCTCGTTACATTCTCATGAATATTACCATGCGTATATAACAGCTAATGCAACGGTTTTTTCAGGTTTTTGAGTTTTTAACAACTTTAAACATGAAAAAACCCAAAGCATTTAAGCCTACCGCTCGGACACAACATCTTTAAATCTATCATGATGAGTCAAAATGTTAGCAAACTTAAACGGTTTAGGCATAAACTTTGTTTTGGAAGAAATTTTTAAAACCGCAGGTGAGTGGTCTGAAACACGATATGGCTGGAAAATGGCATGCGCACCCTCAAACGATTCATTAAACTCTAAATTACCCAAAACACAATCAATCTTTTTTAGAAGACCCTCCTTACCCTTTGGCTTTTGGTTCCAAGTAAATTAGAGACCAAAGCTTTGGACATCCATCACTTCTATCTCGTCTACATACTCCTTGAACTCCCTCATAGCTATATCCAATCTCGATGATCCATCCGAACTATCGGCAAGGAATAATGCAGCATTAAAATCACCAAGAAGGCACCACAGACGATTACCAACAAAATATTTATGAGCACATAAATTCTCCCAAAGAACACGCCTCTGAGTATACTTATTATGCCCATAGATAAAAGAGTAAAATAACTCTTTTTATCCATCCTAAACTAAATCCGAAGAACCAATTCCCGAACATGAATAAATGTTGGGAAATTAACGGATTCTTGATGATGTTTGAATTAATGAAATAAGAGGGACAATATCGACAATAATGGATGATTCTACAAACATGGAAGTATTGTAGAAGATATGATTCAAAGATATGAAGATTCATTGAGTGATATTCAAATGATTTAGTTTCCTTATAATTTTTGGAAAGCATTAATAAGTATTAAATACTGATGAGGAGGTTACAAAGGTATATTAGGGGAAAAGCACTAAAATGTTTTAATGTAGTAATACATAAGGATAAGATTAAATGTGTTGTAACCTACTAGGACTCCTTGGACTATAAAAGGAGGTCCTAGGGTGTAGAGAAAAGACATAAATCTCTACACATCCATCATACACACGTTTTATAGTTAGTTCATAGCTTCAAGGTTGTAAACCCTGTTACCATTTCAAAAAAGGTTTTAATCCACCTATAACTTCCATCAGATCTAAAGATTCTGTAGTAGATTCACTCTACTCCATGTCTATCAAACTCATAGAATTTTGATTCCCAGTTAATAATTGGAAACCTCTTCTCCAGGACTTCATAACCTATTATTCCTTCTTCATTAGGAACTATCACAAGAAAAGATTTTAGTTGTTCTTCTTCTTCAAGCTCAGAGTCTATCTTTTGCCTTTTAGACTTCTTTGTAGCTTTCATCTTAAGTCTTCTGCCTGGTCTTTTTCTGGTACTATCTTCATGTCCTTCTTGCTTAACTTTAACTTTAGTACTGTTAGGTTCTTCAAGAACCTTCTCCTTATTTGAAGTATCTTCACCAGTTGCCTTCTCATTCATCTTCTTTATCAATTCTTCTTCTTTAGCAGAACCAATAGGAACAAAATCTTGAACATACTTCTTCTGTCTTTCATACATACCTTTGATTTCTTCAAATGACTTTGCTTTCAGCTGAGAGTGTTTGTAACCACCCATGTTCTTCAGATATATCATCATCAAATTTCTTAATTGAGATTTAGTTGGTGGTCTACTTCTAATCTCAGCAGATCTTTATGCAGCTCTGAATTTTCTTTGAGCAGCAATTGTTTTAGCCAAGAATTTTGCTCTCTCTTTTATTGTATACTCCTCTCTTTCTTCCTGTTGAAGCTTGGCCGTAAGCAATGAAACAGCATCAATCCCTGCTTGAACTTCATCATACATCTCAACTATAGCAGCCTTAGATGCTTCTTCTTCCCTTTGTCTTTCCCTTTCCACCTCTGCTTGCAAGTCTACTTGTAACTATTTGGCAATTTCTGCATCTCTTGCAATCTGAGCAGCATCAAAATCACTTCTAGTCATCTTCTTTGCAGGCTTAGGTTCTTCTAAGTCACTTTTTCCTTTGTCTATAGGATCAATTATTGGAAGTGGCTTCAGGGTTAAGATTGATCTTACAGGTCTTGAAGAATCTTCAACATCTTTAATTGACACTCCTTTTTCCTTAGCTTTCTCTTCTTTCATCTTAATCAAAGTTTGAGCCATGGTGATATCTACATCATCAAATATACTTGTTGTTGTAGGAGGAGTTCTAGGCTCAACAGCACTATCTTCTTGCCTAGGAGCATCAACATTTGGCATAGTAGTACTAAGTTCTGGCCTAGCAGTACTAACTATTTTAGGGACAGTAGTACTAATTGGTCCTTCAATACTTCCTTCTTTCTCACCACTGCCCTTGTTAAACTCCTCAGTTTCGTTACTTTGCCTCCCTTCTTTTACAACATCCTCTATTTCCATGTAATCCCTACCATCAGCATCAAGATCATCAAAGGCATCCAAAGTTGGTTCAGGTTCAGGTTTGGCATTTTTCCTCCCCTGTTTGGATACAGACTCCTTCCTTCCTAATTTTCTCTTCATAGATAACCTAGACACACTCCTTAACCATGCCCTATGGTGTGAGATGACTGGGTGACTCTTCTTCTTCAGCTTCTTGATTCTTGTCTTTAATTTAATGATTTCAGCAGCCTGAGCATCCTTGGAAGCTTCCAAAGCAAGAACCCTGTTTGACAAGTTAGTGCAAAGAATAGATAACTCTTCTAGGGTCATGCCACCCTCAGCTCTATCAGATGTGGGACCACCTGAAAGAGGACTATCATGGGATGGCTGAACCTGATCCCCTTCACTCCCAATAGTGCCCTCTAAAGAGTCCCTAGAGTCTTGGGTAGTGTCATGGCTAGATGATGAGGAAGTCTCAGAAGGTTGGTCTCCTGTACTAGGTTGAGTAGGAGAGGGTGTTGGTTGGGGTTCAGTGGGTTGTTCTGAACCTTCACCCTCAGGTGCTTGGTGTGGCACCAACATGGAATCAAAGAGTGGAGTTACTTTTCCTGAAAACTTTACACCTTTCCTGGACATGTTTGAGAAAACCTTTTGAGTGTGAGCTGGTGTAACATAAACATCATTAAAAGGTTCACCAAGCTCAATTTGATTATTCAAGAACACCATTAAAAATCTTGGATACATAAGAAATTTCTTTTTAGAAGTATCCAAGTTCCTCAACATACCATCAAAAATAAGTTTAGAAAAATTAAACTTTTGATTTGTTGCCAAACATATAACAGCTGAAGCAATATTTGTTGAAAACTCATTCCAGCTTGTAGATTTTGAACTTAGGCAATGAAGGATGGTATGTATCAGATACTTCCATTGAGGAGAAAAGAGGGCTTTTTGAAAAGTTAGTTTGTTAAGTTCACCCTCATATCCCATCAATGCAAGGTTTTGAAAAATGGCTTCATTTGTTAGGCAAGCAGTACCATCAGCATCATTAAGGAGAAGAGAACTTCTGATTGATGCTTCTGTTACTACTACTGCCTTGCTATCAACAGTAGCATGGATTTGCTTCTCATCATTGACTGTTTGGGAACTAGCAGTGTTCCAAAACTGTTCAATATAAGAAATATAGATAGTAGGACTTACAGTGAGAGCATGATGTATCAAACTTGATGTAAGAAAGTCCACTATCTCATGAAATTCTGAATTTCCTGTTGTCTTCTCTAAACACGCAACCATGTTATGTTGATCGACAAATTCTAAATTAGCCATAGATGTGTTGAAAATAGTAAATAAGGTGTGGGATATGTTCGATTATGAGAATTTAAGGGTTTGGAAGAGTTAATTGAGATTTTATAAAGATGTGCTTTAGGGTTTAAGATGACTGACTGAATAAACTTGAATCTTTATCTTAAAGAAAGAGTATTATAGAATAAAAGATCAAAAAAATTCATGTCATAGACCCCTATAAGCAAGTTGTTGGCGGAAATATCTCAACGGTTATAATTAATTAATGAAAATCTGGTATGCTCACCAACAGTTGTAATGGTAACAAGCAGCAAAAATGTTTGCCTGGCAGCACCAACTTTTATGCCTGGCAGCACCAACTTTGCCTGGCAACATTAACTTTGCCTGGCAGTAATAACTTGTCAGTTTCCATGTAGTACCATCAAATCTTTACAAGCTGCCATATATTTCTGTTGTATCCTGAATGACAAACCCTTATAACCTGCTGCTTATCAGAAACACCTACAAGCATGATCTTCAGCCATTATAATCACTGTTAAGGATACCTTTTTTAAGTATCCAGACGACGCCTCTTTAGTGACACTTTTTCTGTTACTAAACTGTCACTAATCTTTTAATTATATACGAAAACCTTGCTTATACTCAAGACGCAGTAGTAACTTTAATGGAATCCAAACAGCAACTTCAGAATGACAATTCAGCAAACCAAAATTAACTCTTGTAACACACAGCAACTTTAATTTTTCTGCAAAAAGTTAGTCCAAAAACACAGAAAAATACAAACCATAGCAATTCATAATCACCACACTCCTATTATGGATTGCCCTGCAATAAGAGAATTAGTGTCTGTTGAAGTCCTAAGCCAGAACAGACTTGAACCTGCCTAGTGCATTAACATAATCATATCTTGTCAAGGTCTTTGATGCACTATTGGATTTGAAAACATGGTCTAATTCTTCATGTTTTGGTTTCCAAACCTAGCTAGTTGAGGCCTTAACAGTATTAACCTCTGCTTTTGGCCTAGCGGTATTAACCCTTGTACTCTTAACAGTATTAACTCTTTTGTTGTAATTTGATGTTTTCTTGTTAAAAGGTCTTTTAATAGATGAATATGCTTTATAATAAGAGTATGTTGCTGGCATAACATCATTCATTATTTTTCTAGATTGAGCAGTACTAACTGATTTGGCAGTATTAAGTGATACTAGGCCTGACTTAGTTAGTACTGCTTGTGGAACTATGTTACTTTTTGGATTGGGGTGAGAAAATCTACCAAAGTTTTGGTGATTCACCATCTTTGAGTTGTTCCACACCGGTTTAACCTATTTTTGATCATTAATCTTTCTCTTGTGTTTACAGGTATAGTGCAGGTGATCAAAACTACTACATACATAGCAAGCCTTATTGTTAAACTCAAAATTTTCACCTAATTTCTGAGTCATCATACCATTCTAGTTTCTTTTATTTCCTTTAGGACTCTTATTGTTTTTCCTAAGGTTTTCTGCTTGCTTAATAGTTTCATTCCTAGCATTAACAGATTCAATCTTTTCAAAGCTAGGTTTGACTGTTTTTGTTACTTCCTTAGGTTTGACCATAATCTCATCATCTTCAAAGTCAGATTCCCATTCCTTAATGATGGGTTCACTCATCCTAACAGTTTTAATTTTAGGCATTTCCACTTTATCATTACTAGTTTCAGAATTACTTGTTTCAACTTTAGACACACTAGTAATTGTTTCACTTACTTTAGACTCTTTTGCACCATTATGACCAAAACCAGCTTTATCATTAGCACTCAATTGACTATTAAGCAGTGCATTAAGACTTTTAGAAGAAGTTTCAAATGATTCTAATTTGGTTTTTAATTCTCCTTTTTCTTTTACAGCTTCTGCTAATAGTTTTTTATGGTATGTGAGTACATCAGTTTGTCATCTAAATTAATTTTCATAAATCTAATCTTTTCCTCATACCAAAGTTGATTTTTCTGATGAGTAACTAATTGAGCCTCTACCTTTTTTAAAGCTTGAGTATAGGCTTGAATTTCTATACTAGCATCACCAAGTTGTTCCCTTTGAGTATCATATAATTTTTTAAGTTGTGCATATGATTGCTCACATTCAGTAGAACAAGTATGTGGCCATCTCTTCTTCGACAAACAAATCTTGTGTGTAGAAAATGTGTTCTTCTTATTCAAAGCTTCTCAACCAGCTCTGATACCACTTGTTGATCCTGTTCTGAACAGATCTTTAACTCCTTAGCTGATATAAGGTTTAGTTGTATTGGATAAATCCAAGACAACTATGGTAGAAACTTTGATTGGGAATATCACAAACTATGCGGAAACTAGGTTGTGATACTAAGAAGAATAATAACAATTAACCAAATGTTGCAGCTTCAATATATTAATACGATCACTCTTAATAGTGATAGGGTTTACAACCTTGAAGCTATAACTAACTATGAGTAAAACGTGTATATGATGATTGTGTAGAGATTGATGTATTTTCTCTACACCCTAGGACCTCCTTTTATAGTACAAGGAGTCCTAGTAGGTTACAATACATTTAATACTTTCCTATGTATTCTACATTAATACATTTTAATGCTTTCCTAATAAACCTTGTAACCTCCTCATCATATTTAATACTTATTAATGCTTTCCATAAGTATAAGGAAACTAAATCATTTGAATATCAATCATGATCTTCATATCTTTGATCATATCTTCTATAATCTTCCATCTTTTGTAGAATCTTCATTATGTCGATTTAGTCCCTCTTGTTTCATTTAATTCAAACAACATCAAGGAATCTTTAATTCCCAACAATCCTCCCCTAAACTTGATATTCACTTGTTAATCATCAAGTTTCTTCAATGTAAGCTTCTTAATCATCAACTTTTTAAAAGTTAACATTGAATATCTATTGTTGGTTAATACTGCTAACCATAATTTTAATAGTCAAGCAGTATCAACTAGTGCTGCTAGGAAAGTTAATGATGTTAGACCAATTGTAAATGAAAACAGACCAAGAAATAAATTTCATAAGTCTCATTCACCTATCAGAAGGCCATTTAATAGAACAACAGCACCAAGAACAAATTTTTCAAATCAAAAAGTTAATACTGCTGAGGTAAAAGCAGTTAGTGCTGTTAGGGGAAAAAGGAAAACTGCTGTTAAGCCCTCAGTAGGTTGTAATTGGGGACTCAAAAGACATTACTGGAACAAAGTCTTCAAATACAATGGTGGATCAAATTCTTGAAAATGTGTTAATTCTGAAGATCCACTAGGCAGACCCAAGCCCAAAATGGCTTGGGTCCCTAAGAGAAACTAATCTCTCTTATTTAATGTGTAGGATAATCCACAAAGAGCTTTAAAGAACAAAGGGATTGTTAATAGTGGATGTTCCAGGCACATGACTGGAAATAAGGCCTACCTTGCTGAATATCAAGACTATAATGGTGGCCCTGTTGCTTTTGGAGGTAGTAAAGGTTACATAATTGGTAAAGGTAAAATAAAAACAAGAAAGTTAGATTTTGAGGATGTGTACTTTGTGAAAGAACTACAGCATTTCAATCTCTTTTCTGTGTCACATATGTGTGACAAGAAGAACAAAGTTCTCTTCACAGACACTGAATGTCTTGTGTTGTCTTCTGACTTTAAGTTTCCTGATGAAAATTAAGTATTACTTAGAATCTCTAGACAAAACAATATGTATAATTTCAACATAGAGA
>BQNB010099398.1:0-24932 GCA_026074375.1 Tanacetum coccineum
AAGTAAATGCGTACAATACAAAAGGTACATTGCGGATTTGTTGACGTCGTCAATGACTTGAAAACACAGGGTGTTATAGGGTTTGTTAGTACAACCCGAGATACCTCAACGGAAGTGGGAAAACATCACGATGGATTTTGTCACAAAGCTTCCTAAGTCGTCACAGGGTTATGACACTATTTGGGTAATCGTTGACCGACTTACAAAGTCTGCCATTTTTATGCCCATGAGGGAAATGGATCCCTTGGATAAACTGGCGAGAATGTACCTAAAGGAGGTAGTCACGAAGCATGGAATACCTGTCTCAATTATCTGTGATCGTGACCCTCGATTCTCATCAAATTTCTGGAAGTCACTTCAGAAGGCTTTGGGTACAAGTTTGGATATGAGTACTGCATATCATCCGCAAACCGACGGACAAAGCGAGAGAACCATCCAAACTCTCGAGGATATGCTACGTGCTTGCATAATCGACTTTGGAAATGGTTGGGTTAAACATTTGCCATTAGTCGAGTTTTCATACAATAACAGTTATCATGCTAGCATTAAGGCTGCACCGTTTGAAGCACTTTATGGTCGAAAGTGTCGTTCACCCGTGTGTTGGGCCGAGGTTGGACAAGTTTAACTCACTGGTCTAGAATTAGTGCAAGAAACAACGGAGGGGGTCATCCAGATCAAACAACGGATTCAAACCGGTCGCGATCGACAAAAGAGCTATGCCGACTTAAAGCATAAACCGATGGAGTTTCAAGTTGGAGATAAAGTTATGCTTAAGGTTTCGCCTTGGAAAGGGGTCGTACGTTTTGGCAAACGGGGGAAGTTAAACCCCAGATATGTCGGACCTTTCAAGGTGTTGAAAAAGGTTGGAGCCGTTGCTTACAAGCTTGAGCTTCCTCAAGAGCTGAGCAGGGTCCACAATACGTTTCATGTATCCAACTTGAAGAAATGTTATTCTGACGATCCATTAGTCGTTCCGTTGGAAGGACTCCAAGTGGATGACAAGCTTCATTTTGTTGAAGAGCCTGTGGAAGTCATGGATCGCGAAGTCAAGCAATTGAGGCGAAGCCGTGTCCCAATTGTCAAGGTTCGATGGAACTCTAGGCGGGGCCCTGAGTTTACATGGGAACGTGAAGATCAATTCAGGAAGAAATATCCACACCTCTTCACCAAGACTGCACCGTCGTTAAGAGCCTGTGTCATAAGCCTTAAGGACTAGGCTAATTTTAATGGGGGAAGACTATAACACCTCGTGTTTTAGGTCATTGTATGACATTATGTAATTCACAATTTATTTTTAGGGTTTTACGCGTTTGCTCTTAAACCGTAAACGTTAAGTTAAATCGTGTAAACTAAAAATGATCATTCAATGTAAACGGGCATTAAACGATTAAATGTTTACATCAAGCAAGTGTTATATGATTATTATGAGGATAATTAATAACTTTGTTCATCTTATTTTTTATTGGGTTACATAAAATGCTTAGTTTCCGATAAATGCGTTTCGGCATTCCGGAAAGCACCAAAACCTACACTGCGCTTAAACGAATACCACGATTAACCCAATACCACAAATAATCAATATAACATCACATATATGTGTATGTGGCCGAATTTCAAATGATAGGACCAAGTAATATCTTGTTTGCATGACTACTCTCTATAATATCTAGATATTATGAATATCAAGGGAATAAAGCCTTACACCTTCACATGCACTTGACCAATTTCCGCTAGGATGTCCTTCCTGAGGCCTTCCTTGAGTCCTTGGTCAAGTATAAATGCTAAGCTTAGAAGTAAACACACATCTTCCATTTTCCAAAGTGTAAACAAGAAAAATCTCTCCCTTTCTCTCTTACAATAGCCACGGCTCAAAACTCATAACATACACAATCCATAGCTTGATTTTCTTTCACTATTAGTGTTTATACATCATACTTAAGGTATTCTAAGAATAATTGAAGGGTTGGTTAAGCTTTGAGAGGTTTTAAAAGATATTGCAAGATTAGGGTTTTGGTTGAAATTTGGGTTTTCACTTAGATTTTCAAGCCATAGGTGGTTAATCACAAGGGTGTGATTGTTATTATTTTCTTATCATCCACACAAGGTTATTTAAAAGCTTAATCATTTCATTAACTGAGATTTTATGTGTTCCTATGTCTATTTTGCTAAATCACCAATCTAAGCTACTTTTGAATATGTAAAATGAATTTTTACATATGATTAATGTTTTGTGAACTTATTTACATGTTATATGGATGGTAATATCATGTTAAAAGGAATGTATAAGTGTTTTAACATGTTGGTTAAGTATTAACATGTATAAGTACAAATTAGGGTTTTTATGTTAACCTAATAAGTTACAAGTGAAAATGGTGTAAATAACATGTTAATCTTGTTATCTTGGACTCTCTTGGACAAAGTATGATCTAATGGATCTAATATATGTATGACATAAGATATAATTGTTGTAAAGTATTTGTAACAAGGTGTTGAAGCTTAATGGTACAAAAATCAAGCTTAAAACATGTTTTAATAACAAACGTCAAACTTGCTGTTTTGGTTCGAATTTATTAACATCCATATTAGGTTTTATAAAGATATTACCATTCTATAAGGGATTCCAAAATGATAGAAACTTGAAAAACGGATTAATAACGAAGAAGATACATAGTTACGAGTTTACGACGCTAAAATACTTATAAAACAAATTTTATAAAATTACTATTCATGGGTCTGTAAACTTTAGTTGTAAACTTCCATAAATATGATAAACTTTCAATTACAAGAACGTATCGTAAGAATCGCCTAAAAAACGGTGCTATTAATGAATAAGATACGACTAAAACGGGTTTTACGTTAATTAAAAGTATAAAAACGATTTTATAGCTGTTATGAACAGTAAAACACTATTCATCACAGAATCTCAAAAACCTAAAAAATGTGATTTTATGATCACTCGTCTTAATACGAAAGCATGGGCGTAAGAAACGCGAGAAACGGACTTAAAACGACAAAGTTATGTCATTTTTGCTAAAGGCGTAATTATAAACGTTTTTTTACTTTATAAATACGATTTCACTTAAACGAATAGATGGTGATATAGCTATATAGAAATATATATGTTATTAGTTATCAAAGTGCTATATTACTAGGGAATTTCATAATGAGGCTTCTTCGGATGGCGTATTGACGAGTTGTTGAATTTACGATTTAAAGTGTCCTAACTCCTCGTACGTCATGTCATGACCTCTTAAATTATGATAGCCCGAACGATAGTACGATGATAACTATATAGGATTATATATGATTGTTTTTAGACAACGTACTTGAATACTGATTCGACCTATATTAACTAGGTTGCATTCGGGCGTTAGCGGACGCGTTTTTATTTGGGATATTTTATTATCAATTTACTCACTCAAGGTGAGTTTATAGCCCAATGTTTTACAATTATTAATTTACAAGTTTTTGGGATGAGAAACATATGCATGTTTTACAAATTGGACGCAAGTGTGCATTTTATCATGATTACGTTTTGCCTAAGTAGCGATAACCCACTATGCCCATGAATCATGAACTGTCAATTACTGGAATGTGAGCGCAAATGATTATAGATAGATCTATTTGGGATTGACCTCCCCGTTCGGGTGACTAGCTATCACTGGAAACGAACGTATATCATGTCGGATTTTGGATGTTACGGGTTGAACATCATCACGGGGAATGTAGGCAATATTTATATATTGTATTCATTTATGTCGAGCTTCGGTGTCATGAGCTTAGGAAAACGTAATTACATTTTGTGATGTCTGCATCTGTTGCATTATCACGGGAAAAGTCTTGCGGTCCTGCTATATACATTTACATACCCTATGAAATTCACCAACTTTTGTTGATGTTTTAAATTGCAATGTTTTTAGGAGGTCATAAGCTACGAGGTGCGAAGGATACATGGTGGTTATATTTTGAAGGCATGCTTGAAAGATTTTGTCGCATTATATTTTGTATATCTGTTATGGGCTGGAAATCTTTGTAATAATAACAAGTAACAAGTAAGCTTGGGCTTTTGTTCCACCTACTTTATTAAATCCCAATGTATCAGTTTTTAAATGACTTTTTGGTCGTTCTTATTTATCTTATGTTATGATCTGATAAGTAACACGCCCCGGACCCTTTATTCCGCGCGACCCATTTCGGGAGGTGTTATTATAAACTGGGCCTGCCTAACGCTATATAGGGCGTTCATAGGTAAAGGGACGGAACTGGAGTCGAGGCTCCGTCAGCCTGGGTTGATAGCTCTGAATTCAACATAATCTAGGGTAGGACATGACTGGTGATAACATGGTAAAAGGTATTGTATCTTTACAAAATATCGTTACTCAAAATTACCAGCTATCACTATTGCCATATCATATATATATTTAATCAAACATAACATTTGGAAATTAGAGGTTCGTAACCATATATACGTATAATTATACTCCTTATATATTATTATATTATATTTATATATATATTCTCTAGATATATATTATATATTTATATATATTATATATATATATATATCAAAATATACCAAGACGGTAGAACGACAAAACAAGCACCATCATGGTTCCAAACATAATAAGCATCTCAAAGCATCATACAATATCTCAACATATCTACTAAGGGCACGCCCTTAATCAACATCACTACCATTCAATATGCCTATCGAGGCTCTCAGGGCATTATGCACTACACAACATAACTACCCAATACGCATCCTCAACTAACATCGCTACCCGTGACACATCTACCTAGGCTTTCAGGGCATCATGCAATATAATCAAGGCATCATGGCAAGCACTAGGCAATCAACAACACTCTAAATAACAACACTCGCAAGTGTTCTCATACCATATCACTACACAAAACTACGTATTACCCCATACGTACACTCGAGGTCAAATCATTTCAGGTGGTCTTACTATTATAATCCCTCCTTCCTTAACTAGCATAACGACTACTACCCCTATCATCTATGGCCCTTTGTAAAATTAAGCATAGTTGATAGGCTATGCGTATTTTAGGAAGATTTACCATGAATTCCTCAGGCTAATTAACTTTCGCCATGTTTGAGGTTTGACGAAAACTCTAGTTTAGTTATAGTTGCGTTTTTACAAAATTCCCTTTTTATAAAAACCAGCATTCTCTATAACCTTGGCTCTGATTACCAATCTGTCACACTACGTCAGTGGCGGAAACACGGGAATGCGACATCAAGATTCACATTGCACAAGATACAAGATCATGCCATACATTTGTTTACAAAAGTTTATTTATAACACACCTGAAAATGATACTCAAAAATGTCAACAAAACCAAAAGCTGTGCCAATCATTTAAACAATGGACAATAGTGTAATATGACAGTGAATATATGCAAATCACCCATGAATTAGCATCCCCGCTAATCATGTAACACGACCTAGCATTCCCGCTAGTTGATCACTTGATAGTCTAAATAAGCGGATAGGAATATGATCTTTTAAGATAGGATTGTTTAGATCTTATACTAGGTTAGTACCGTAATACTAATGATATATAAAATTGCACATCGGAACTAAACAAGAACAAATCAAAGTTACTTCAAGGTTTTTCTTTTTATTCAACACACCCCTAATACTATTTGATCAGAATAGATCGGTTACTCTTAACAAGTAACATGGATTAACAATCCTTGAGGCTAAACACTATAGACGTCTATACTTTCTACTCTAAAATATACAGAACTTTTGTGTGTCTACCCCTCACGACTCACACTTTAATCGACTCTCATGTGATCTGATATGTAAACCTACACGCCTAAAACTCTTTATATAGAGAGTTTACAAGGCTTACAAAGGAAGATAAACATTAGACAAATAAATCTTTTAAACATTTACTTTTTTTTTTTTTTTTTTTATTTCTGTTATCGTTTATCTTCTTAAGAGATCTTCCAGTATCTTGTAATATTTCTACATCTTGTAGAATTCTTTTTGACTCGATGTGGATCCTTTTGTTTCATTACTTGTTTTCTTTTGTTCATCAATCTAAAATTCCCAACAATCTTCTCCGATTTGATGATGACAAAACCAAATCCATGTATGTAACCACCTTACCTTAAGTAGATTTCCTTTGTTACCATGCCATCATCAAGGATATCTAAATAAAGGTTTGCCAAATGTACCTGTTAACACCTTTACAATCAAAAGCAAAACATTTTCGAACCTTGTACCTTTATAAATTCGACATAATAACACATTGTTGATCCTAGATAGAGAACCACATGGCTCTGATACCACCTGATAGAACTAAAATACGTAATAGTTCTTAGATCGTTTAAGCTCAGATTATTTAGATCTTTATATCTTGGATTAATAACATTGATAACATATTTTGCACAGCGGAATTACAACATAAAGAACAATGTTATGAACAAGGTTTTACTACAAAACATCAAGCCCCAATATTATTTTATCAGAATAATACGATTACATCAATGAACTGTAACATGATCAAGTTACCTTGACCTTGAGGCTAAACTACATATGGCGTCTACATCTCATGCCTGGAATACACACACACACACACACACACACGTTTAGGTACAGGAACTCACGACTTGTACACCTAAACCTAATAACATGTATCTCTTTATATAATAGAGATATTAGGTTTTACAAATGATAAGTATTAAGAAACAACTAAATCTTCCTAACTTTTATAATAATCTTTTATAATCTTCCATCATTTGAAAAATTCCTCCTTTGTCTTTTAAGTCCTTCATCTTTCATATGTTTTGTCTTATCAACTCAAATATAATTCCCAAGAAACTAACAAGAAAGAACTCTTTACTCACAAGGAAGAGATGGATCTAGAAAAAAATGCACAAACCACTACTATGCAACGTTGCCAATTTCAAATAGGGTGAAATATGATATGTGCAGGCTAAGGATTGAACAATACTTTCAAGTACAAGACTATGCTCTATGGGATGTCATAGAGAATGGAAACTCATTCAAACCAGTAGCCCAAACAACAAAAAATGCTGATGGTACCTCAACTTCACTAATACCAGGTCCTGTAACTACTGAAGAAAAGGCTCAAAAGAAGAATGATGTGAAGGCAAGAAGTATGTTACTGATGGCACTTCCTAATGAACATCTAATGACATTTAATCAGTACAAGGATGCTAAGACTTTGTTTGCTGCTATACAAACAAGATTTGGTGGTAATGAAGCCACAAAGAAGACTCAGAAGACTCTTCTAAAGCAAATGTATGAGAACTTTAGTGCTACAAGCACATAGTCTCTTGACTCTATTTTTAAAAGGCTTTAGAATATTGTAAGTCAGCTGGCTATCCTGGGTGAAAACATTTCACAAGAAGATCTCAATTTGAAATTTTTGAGAAGTCTGCCTTCTGAGTGGAATACTCATGTTGTGGTCTGGAGGAATAAACCTGATCTAGACACAATGAGCTTTGATGATCTCTACAACAATTTCAAGATTGTTGAACAAGAGGTTAAAGGAACTGCAAGCTCAAGCTCAAGCTCAAGTTCTTAGAATATGGCCTTTGTGTCATCCCTATGAAGTTAATACTGCTTATGGAGTTAGTACTGCTAACACTCAAGCAACCTGCTAGCATCTCAAGTTTAGCACTGCTAGTACTCAAGTTAGTACTGCTAACTTAAGTGATGACACTGTTTATGAATTTTTGGCCAGCGAACCAAACAGGTCTCAACTTGTATATGAGGACCTTAAACAAATCCATGAAGATGACATAGAAGAGATGGATTTGAAATGGCATTAGCATTGCGAGATGAGGATAAAAGGTTTTTCATAATATAGTAGAAAGTTCACTATCATGGAAGTGGGACAGGCTGGATATGACAAATCCAAGGTGGAGTGTTTCAACTGCCACAAAATGGGTCACTTTGCAAGGGAATGCAGAGGACCTAGGAACCAAGATAGCAGGAATAGGAATCAAGAAAGCTCTAGAAGGACTGTAAATGTGGAAGAAACATCTTCTAAAGCCATGGTGGCTATTGATGGAGCTGGTTTTGACTAGAGCTATATGGCAGATGATGAAGTCCCTACAAACATGGCTCGTATGTCTTTTTCAGACTCTGAGGTACATAATGACAAAACTTGTTCATAAACTTGTCTAAAAAGCTTTGAAACTCTTAAAACTCAACTTGATGATTTAAGAATAGAGTTTAACAAATCCGAGTTCAATTTAGCTACTTATAAAAGAGGGTTAGCGTCTGTAAAAGAGCAACTTGTCTTTTACAAAAAGAATGAGGTTATTTTTTGTAACACCCCCAGAATGCGATACGCAACAGAATACAACGATTGGGGTGCTGCTTCATAATACATGAACACGAGTCCTAGTAAACGTTCAAGGATACGTTTATAAAACACAATTTTATTTATTATAAAGATCAGAGTTACACAGGTCCCACTACTAAAGCAAAAATTTATTTCTAAAAGTCACAACACGACTTTGTTTCTAAAACATTTATTTAGTTTATGACACTACTTCACCGAGGCACCGTCCGTGATATCCGCGTTCCGTCCCATCCAGCCATCAACAGCAATTAACCTGGGATACATGCTTAAAAAGTCAACAAAACGTTGAGTGAATTCATAGAGTTTACAAATAATAGTTAGAACGCATATTTTGGTTCAACAAAACGTATAACGTTGGCTCGTAAGTCAAGTTATAAAAATAGTGATTTCCAACTAAAGAGCCCGTGTACCAAAACTTAACACATTCATCCCGTAGGACGAAATCATGTCCGAGAAGTATGCCATTTCTCCTCATACTAACCATAAAATGTCCGTTTGACAGGGTGGTCCCAACGGATTCAAACCCCGGGCAGGGTTGTCAAACCCAATAGATCTATTTAATGCATTAGCGTTCACCAACACATGGTAACTAACGGTCACACAGCAAAAAGGCATACACTCAGTAGTGAAGGAATCATATTCAAGTATCAAAACAGTTTGCGTTCAATTTCACAAAACAAGCAATATATCCTAGTGGAGTTTAAAAACATTGTAAAACTTTAAAAGCGTAGGCTATGAACTACTGATCAAAAGCGGTGTTTAAACAATTAGTCTAGCATCGAATTAATCCACGAACGAGATCATCGACCTATATTTTGAGTCGTTCGTTTACTTATATCGAAAAGTATAATCAAGGATGCGTTATCGTATCAACAAAAATCATGTATAGTAATATATATATATATATATATATAAATTAAAAAATATATTATATATATATATTTATATATATCTATATATATTGCGACTTAGATCCTTAAAACCCACTTATTAGGTTACGGACCATTCTCTTATTTTATATTTCATACATTCGTTTATCCGACTACTTTCTTTTTAGGAAACTTTCTATTTTAGAAAGTTACTATTGTGGAAGTTCCCATATTTCGTAAGTCTCGTTTATCATAATTTATTTGTTAATAAACTTAGTTAATCTCGTCGAGTCTTTTCGCGCTTATTTCATTCATAAACTTCAAATATTGAAACTATATGTGAACATTACAAAAAGGTATTATTTTAGGGACTTTCCGTTTTTAGAGTCGACTAACGGTCTTAAAATAATTACTTACAGTAGCATATTAATCGGTATTTTTATTAATCGATATCACCTTCACAACGCGTTAAAGTTTATTAAAGTCTTCTTTGACTTTTATGTTTGACTTTTATAAAATATATTTATTTTCTAAGTCTGACCCGACTAAAACGACCCACTAGATCACATTTTTATAGCTCGGACATAAAAGAGATTTTATGCGAAACGGTATTCCGGATAACTTTTTAGTTTTAGCCGAGACCTGAATCTTGACAGAAAATGACCAAAACGCCCATGCAAGAATCTGCTAAAACTTGACTATTTTAGTAAAAACACAGACTTTGACCATGGGTTTTGACCCGTTATTGCTCGATTTTAAAATTGGAAGCTCTGCGAAATAGTGAAACCATTCATGTATGAGGCAACTTTCATGTTTCGCCGGAAGGCCGAAACGGACTCAAAAGTGCTCAAAACAGGCTTTAAAATCGGAGACAACAACTACTATTTTTACAAATGCTGGATTTTTATACCTCAAATATATATCTCGTTTTCGCTCTAACTTTTTCGTTATTAGGAGTTAGAAGCTCCGTTTTATATCGAACCGGTCGTCTCGGAAAGCTTTATCCTATTTCAAATCCTAAAATCAGATTTTACGAAATCTCGATCCTCATTTGTTGAGCCAAACTTTCTGTTCAAAATATACCTTTTAATAATTACACCAAAAACTCATTTTTGACAAACAAGCTCATCTAAAATGCATCTAACATGGCATATAATTTATACTTAGCCCATCTATACATTGATAATCTTTGTTTACTAATCGGCGAAAGTTTCATTCGACTTTACCACACATATACATATTTACGAGAATCAAATCCAATGAATGAAATAATCGAAATAAACAAAAAAAGGAAGGCTCACAAAGCTATACGGAGCAAAGTTGGAAAAATAAAAGAGTTCCCCTCGTCACTCTTGGTCCTAGCCGCGGCTCACCCTCAACCAAACCAAATCAAAACCAAACTTTAATCAACCAAATCAACCCAATATCTTTTAATAAATCAAACGCACCCTTTGCGTGTCTTGTACCCGGTTCGAACCCGCGACCTTTAAAACAAAACCAAACGCGACCCAATCAAACAACAACTCAATAATCCACACTCCCTCTTGTCCCTTGCTTGGTTCGAACTCACAACCAATCAACCAAGCCAACCGAAAACTCCTTTGCTTCAATAAAACTCAATCTCGCTCAAACCTCATTTCATGTATATTTTTAGTACATGAATGATCCTAAATAAACCTTCTAAACAATATAGGGTGACTAGAAAAATAAAAACACCAAAGGTGGTGGTGCTATGGTGCTTGGCCGAACCTCAAAAGAAAAAGGGGAGGAGAAAATCACTTACAACTTCGTGCCTTTTGATTTAGAACATTTTTGACTGATGTTTAATGTAATTAGCAAGATCAAAATTACATAAATGGTGAGTGTGGTGTGTTTTATTACTCGGCGAACACAAGAACAAGGAGAAGAGAAAACTTTTGAAATCTTGAGTTTACTTGTATATATGTTGTGTGTATGTGACCTTTTATCCAAGCTAGGAAGTAAAGTGAAATGATGATTCTTGGAAAACAACCACAATGAGTGTGTATGGAGTACTAGGCGTCGGCCTAGAGTAAGCAACATGCAAATTATATATTTTTTTTCCTTTTTAATTCTTGTAAATATTACGTGTCAAGTTTAATTATAAAGGTAATTGTACTAGGTTTACAAAAGGCGAGCCATAAATGCGAGCTTTCGGCAAAGACAAGGAACAACGGATGACGAGGTTATAAAAATAATCATTTACTTTCAAACAATAATAAACAAGCTGGGTCGTAAACTTGTTGCGGTGCTCCAAACGATTACACGAACGCTGTGTCAAATGGTGGACTACGAAACGTCAAAAATAAAGTGAAACTATACGTAAACTATAGTTGTAATCACGACATGAGGGTGTGGGAACATGTAGCCAATGTTAATGAACGTTTGCATGTCGCGGGTCACGACTAGAAAATGCTAGGCACTCTTGTTTGGTGCTAGACAATTCGACAAGGGACCATATTATCACTCTAATAAAACCATGGGGGTCTCTAGGACTTCGCAAAACCTACCTTCGTGAGCCCACAAGGCCCATAAGCCACGAATAAGCTAGGACGGCTTATTCCCGAGCTTAAAAGACTTATAAGATATTTACGAGCCTAAGATGAGTTAGTGAACCTTAAAGGAGAAAGTCCGAACCATTAGAACCCCTATCGGGTTTCCATCGAGCCCAATGCGAGCCCAAAAGCCAGAATAAGCATAAACAGCTTATTCTTGTGCTTACTCGACTTAATAAGCATAATGGACATAGAGGTACTTAATGGACCTTAATGGACTCAACGGAACGCCTTTGAACCCTTATCGGGCCTCAACAGGCCCAAACCGGCCCAATCAGAAGCTTATTAGCTTATTGTAAATAAGCTAGAAATACAACAGAAGGTATTGGGCTTAAATAGGTAGATATAAAGCTAAAAGCTTAGGAACCCATAAGGGTCTTTCGGGTTGAGCCATTGTGCCCGTAAGCCCAATACGCTCGAAATAAGCTTCAATAAGCTCATCGAGCTTATTTTAAGCTTAAAGCTCGTATGAGCTGTATTTCAGGCTTTCGGACCTTATTTAAATCTATATGGACCTTGATAAGGTAATCGGCCTTAAACGGGCCCATTTAAGGCCCGAATAGTCAATAATAAGCACGAATAGCTTATTTATAGGCCGAACATGGCCTTGATGTGGCTTATTGGGACTAACTATGGCCATAATGCCACTTGTCGGGATTTAATTGGGTGAAAATGCAATTTTTTTCAAAGTCGGGGGCCTTAAACGGTATGCCGAAAAACTAAGGGGTTAATTGTCACTTCTTGTATTTCAATGACTTCCAGGGACTACTCTTGTAATATCGGAAACTTAAGGATTTAAGTGTAGTTATAGGACCTAAATACATCTGTTGTAACTTGAGGACGATATTGTAATTCGGTTGGCTCACTTGAACCAAATAAGGCCAAATACCACTTGTCGGGATGTTATTGGGTTGAAAATGCAACTTTTACAAAGTCGGGGGACTAAAACCGTAAATGCCAAAACTTAAAGGGGTAGTTGTTATTTTCTAAATTACAACAACTCCAGGGACCATTTTTGAAATAGTCTGAAACTTAAGGATGAAGGCGAAACTATAAACTATCTTTTTATAAACTTGATGGACTAATTGTGTCATTTCCGAAACTAAAAGGTTTAAAATATAAATGTATATATTTGTAAACCTAGGGACTAAAAATGTAACAACTAGAAACTTAAGGGTAGTTTAGAGCCAAGATGAAATAAATAAAACATTTATACGTCGGTCGAACATTTAGATATTCGGACGTCGAACGGTTTAATAACAAGATTAATAAATAATGTATATTTATTAATAATGATTTCACGTTTGTCGAGAACCATCGAAATTATAAAAACAATGATCTTGTGCATTACCGCACAAGTGATCACGGTATATATAAACGTAAATGGGATTTAGTTTATACAATGAGTCGTTAGTTTAAATGTGTAAACTAAGACTTGACCGTACTTACTTAGGTACTTAACGGTGTGATTCACTGCTTACTTGGATACTTGTTATCATTCAGAGAACTACCGGCTAAGGTGAGTTCATAGCCCCATGCTTTACAATTATTTAAATGATTTACATCCTTGGGGTGATAACATGCTTTGTTTTACAAACTGGACGCAAGTGTACATTTTATGCCATGATTACGTGTTTGCCTAAGTTACCATAACCCCTTTATGTCCATGATCATGAACTGTTAATTGCATAGATGTGATTGGGAATTACATTGTGCGGGCGCGAATGTTATGGATAGATCTATTAGGGATTGACACTCCCCGTTCGGGTGACTAGCTATCACTGGGAACGAACGCATACCATGTCGAATTTGGGATGTTGCAGGGTTAGCACATCATTCACGGACACCAGTTGGCAATTTATAATTGCATTCATATACGTCGAGCCTCGGTGTCATGAGCTTAGGAAACGTAATTACTTTTTATGATGTTTGCATCTGTTGCTTAATCATACACTTGGAAATCTTGCGGTCCTACCATTGATTTACATAAACCTATGAATTCACCAACTTTATGTTGACGTTTTAAGCATGTTTTTCAGGTCAATAAGGCACGAGGTGCGATGATACATTGGGAGTCAATAATTGAAGAGTCAACACTTAAGATTTGGGGTCTTATTACACTTTGGGGACAATTGTTATAAACCGAAATCTTTATCTATTTTGTTGAACCATTTGAAGCCATGAGCTTATGTAACAAACAAGTATTTTGTTAATCCAATGTATCTTTTTCAAACGACACGTTTAGTAGTCGTTCTCAGATCTTGTGCTATTGACCCAATAATGTAACGCCTTCGGATATTCAACATTCCGCTGCATACTCAGATTTGAGGGTGTTACAGATTGGCATCAGAGCCTAGGTTATAGAGAACCAGGTCAAAAGTTTTTGTCTGGACTATAACCACTTTCAAAACTTATTATTTGGAATCAAAGAGTTCATTGTGTAATTTTGTTCATCTTTTAGCCTCCCCTAAGATTCTAAACCTGATTTTTTTTAAAATAAAAATTAAAAAACGTGCTACTTTTAAAAATTAAACTTAAATCAATAATTTTTATGTAGTATATAGCAAAAACTTTAGACTTAGTTCAAATTTATACTTGAATTTTTCAAAAAAAGATGTTTTCCCAATGTTTAAAAAAAATGATGAAAAATGTAAAAATATAATAAATATAAACTGTGGGTTGATAAAAGTTTGTTGTATCTTGCCGGCTCACAACCGATGCTACAGCCTTCTAAAGAAAGCCCATAGTAAGAATAATAATCCGAGACTGATAAAATATTTTGGTCATCTTGTCGCACACTAACCGAGTATGCATGCCTTCTAAAAGATCGAGGGATTACAAAATGCCAATAATGTTAATATTAAGGTGTGAAAAAAAAGTCTCATTTTGTTAATATTCAAAATGCTTTTGAATCTTTGGCTATTCTATTTTTATAAGCTATGAATATACGGAAAAACTGAGAGTATTTTAGAAACCTAAGGTCCTAAAAAAGAAAAAGAAAAAAGAAAAAAAAAGGGGGAGTCCCGATACTAGTCCCTCAGTGGCGTGTCAAAAGCCGGTCACTTAAACGCAAGGTTGGGGATGTGCCGAACGAAAGTCGCATACATGGAGATGACTCGCCGCCTTCAAACTTCATTACTCATCGTGGTAACGTGAAACATAGATGTTTGGCAAAACATATGATCCATGGTTGAAATTCAAAATAACACATACACCTAAGATATAAATTGTCGAGAGTGAAAAAGTTTACAAATTGCAATTATGAGTAGTTTACAACTTAAACTCATAATTAACAGTGATCGTTTTAAGCTTTGGTTTGTAATAGTGAAAAGTTCAGAGAATGATATTTATCCTTTTTGGGGCATTCTCGGATCGAAATGCATCTTGTTCTATGATCCCTTAAAGTTATAAAATAACGAAAGTCAAACAATATGAAAACTACAAAAAATGAGAAAATGAGAAATACTAAAAAATGTGTAGGAATAAGTGTATATAAATGGTAAAGACGGGGATTTTCAAAACTTATGAGTCTTTAACTCCCTTGATGAACACTTAGCTACTTTTCGAGGTTATTAGTCGAGGGTGATTGAGATTCTTAGTTTTCTAAATGCTTACTTCATAGCATTGCGTGAGGATACGGCAATACCTTAGTATGGGGGAATTTTTGGTATGTGTTTAATTACACATACCTTTTACCTTTAAAAACAAGCTAAAATAACCAAAAACGGACTTAAAATGCCAAAAATATGCTTGTTTTGCTAATTGTGTTGTGCAGGAACGGATATCTAAGAAAAGGACGAAAAACGAAACCAAAACGACAAAACCAGACACGGAATGGAAAAAAGTGGTACAGACAAAATCAAATCAAAGCCCAAGTCTAAAAAAGTCAACAAAAGTCAACCCCGACAAATCCAAAAGTCAAACCCGAAGCCATAAATGAAGAAAAATAAGTTTAGGGGCCAAAATTGCCAAGTCCCTAACTTATTTAATGAAGCAAATGAAGAAAATACTTGTAAGGGACTAAAACCGCCAAATACCACATGGGCCATTTTTGCCAACCCTCAAAAGTCATACACCACAAGGACTTGTGGTGAAATAACAAGTAACACCCTGAGGGGGTGTTTCTGCCAATTCCCTAAAACTTTAACCACCACATAGACTGGATTTGCAATTAACCTATAATCCTTAAGGGACCATTCTTGCCTAATCCCTAAACTTTCCCCCTACTTGGACTTAAACTGAAATAAACATATATCAAATGAAGGGTTATTTGTGACAAACCCACAAACCTCACCCCCCCCCCCCCGTTTTAAAATACTGTACATCTTCATCACCCTTTCCCGCCAAACTCATAACCCCACATCCTGTCACTTTCAGACCTCGTTGACCTCCCCATATCCATCCAAACCCTTCACTCTCATAAGCCCCACCCCCCACATGGATGTGCCAAGCTGGCAATCCAAAAACCCTCAATTCGATCAATGGTTGATATAGTTTGAGTGGGCAACAAGATTAATGAAGGGCCAGGATTGCTTTGTGTTTCTACACACACAACAAACACAAGACGGGCATTTGTCTCTACAAAGAAACACAAAGAGATGAAGACAAGAAGAGAAGACCAAAAACCCTAGCTCGTTTGCTATAAAAGCTTTTGTAAGCCCTTGAGGCAACAAGGAGTTAGAGTTTTTAAGGGAGTAGTTTTTTTAGCCTAGTTCAGTTTTAAAGTTTTTAAGTAGTTCAATTTTTATGTACTTGTATTTTTTTTAAGATTAATGAAAATTCAGTTTTATGTTTTAATTTGTGTTCCAAGTTCTTAAGTTGTCTTAAGTCTTTTAAAGCTCATACAAGCCACTTTTAACATGTTTTTAAACTTTGATACAAGAATTTAAGAAAAATTAAAAAGGAAAAAAAGTTACTGTTTGATTAAGCTAATGGATGAATGAGCAAACATGGATGGCTCATTGGGTATTTAGTTTAGCTTATTTATAAGCTAAGGGTAGGATTAGAGCTTATTTAGGTTCCATTTACTCCTGTTTTGAGCAAGGAGTTGAGGTATTCCCTCTTTATAATTTTTTCAGCTTATGGGTTACTGTGAGCATACAGCTTATTAGTGCTTATGTCTTAGCTTATTTCTTACTTTTCTTACTTGTTAATGTCCCTAATTTGTGTTTTCTATTGTTTGTATGCTTTGTTTAAGCTTAAAGTGAAAACTGCCTAAATAGCATATTTCACTTTTTGCTTATTAGCTTATGAAAAAATGCCTTATTTCATTTTGCTTTTTACTTATAGTGCTATTATTGAATATTTAATATGTTTGACTTTAAAATTTAGTAACTAATTTAGTCTTATACAAGTGCTAAAATCCGTTTTTAAAATTATAAAAGGGTGTTTTGGGTTAAGCAAAATGGGCAAAATGGTAAGGTAATGGTTGTGGTCATGTGGCCAACTTTGGCTATGCAAAATAAGGCTCTTGTGAGTTTGTTTTTCTAAAATTTTCAAGTCCCAAAAAGTGTTTTTCAACTTTCTAAGTGATCCCTAAATCTGTTGGTTTAAAAGAACTTCAAAAGCTTAATTGGATAAGCCCATGTAAACCTAAGTTGTAGTGTAAATTTGGTGTCATTTGTGTGTGTTATAAACAAGTAGTCAAGATTATTTGGCTCACTTGCAAGTTTTATTTTTCTGGTTACTTATTTTTAAGCTAATTTTTTCACAAAATCTCTTTGGAAAACTGCCCTGGTGCTAAGGGCTTGTCTTTAAGCCCACTGTTCTAGCTCATTAGTGAACCCTAGTTCAAGCTTTTGGCTTTTCTAAAAAGCCAATAAGCTCTTTTATAAGTCCCCTTATTTGTAGACCTTAGCTTGGCCTCTAGGTAATTTAAAATTAAGCTCAAATTAGGGACTTAGCTGTTTTATTTGGTGTATTGTAGTAAATAGCTTATCCTTGTTCAGCTTAATTTGTGCTTTTTAAATTGTTGTTTTCTTGTTTTTAGTTGCTATTTAAGTGTGTTTGTTCCTGTGTTTGCTTATTGTTCATTTCCAATGCTTATTATGTGCTAAAAGTCAAAAAAGAAAAAGCCACATGTGCCCTTAAGCTTAGTTAAGCTTTCTGTCTGAATGATTTAGCCTTTTCCAGCTTATTTAGTTGTTAGATTTTAATTCATAAGTGCTTATTAGGTGAGGTTAGATAATCCCTTTCAGCTTATTTGTTAAAATGTTAGCTTATTAGTCCAAAAAGCCATAAAGAAAAGCCATTTTTGCCTTAAAGCTCATTCAAGCTTATTGTCTGTTTTCAATAAGCTTTTTCAGCTTATTTTTAGCTTTTCACAAAAATTTGTAGTTATGAAAAATGATAAGCTCAAGGTGCTTATTTAGTTTGTATAATAAGTTTTTCTAAAAAAAAGGGGATAAGAGGAAACCCGGGTGAGCAAGACTCGAACCCGGGTCTCAACCCTCATCAACCCTCTTTCATACCAACACTCTTACCGCTGTGCCCTTGGGTCTTTTCTGTTAGACCCTTGGGCACTTTGGTATATAAGGGTGTTTTGGCCCTTTAGCTTATAAGCTCGTTTAAGCTTATTCTGAGCTTATTTATAAGCTCAATTTCGGGTTTCTTATTTTTCTTAGGTTAGTTTTAGGGTAAAGTATTTTAGGTAATTTTCTCAGAATTTTTAAAATTAGTTTAGTATTTTTTATAATTTAATTTCTTTAAAAGTTTTAAAAATTCATAAAAAATACAAAAATTATCAAAAAAATATTTTTCTTTTTTAGGAAATTTTCTTTAGTCATATTTTACGTAGGAAAAATAGAAAAACTTTCGTAGGGTTAATTTTGCAAACTTTTGATTTTTAAAGAACGGGTCTCGGGCCCGGTTCTTGTCTTGACTCGTTTTTGGGTCAAACGACCTCCGTTTTCAGTCTAGTTTTTTTTAAACTTCGTTATTTGTCATTTAGAATCTATTTTAGCTTTTAAATTTGTTTTAGGGTTTAATTTGCAAAATTTAGGTTTTTGACCCTCGTTTTTCGTGCCCGTTTTAGGATTTAAGTTATTTAGCTTTCATTTTTAGGTTTTTCTCAATCGTTTTTGCTTGTTATTGATTAATTTAGATTTTTACACTCTCAAATCATTAATCTCATTCAAACTCTAATTTTCCGACTGTATCGATTCTCAAGCACAGCCTCGTTGGGGATAAACGACCCGGGGATATTCTATACTACTTCTCGGTTTCATTGATTATTTTTAGAACATACTTATTATATATATTTTATTATATATTATATATATAAGAGGCTTAGTTTAGCACCAATCAAGTTGGCAAAATACTATGCCCAGTATTGGTGACGGGAATATTATGACTATCACTAACTGAGACGGACGGATAAATACAAGTATTAGAAACCTCACTAAGACAAGTAACGAAATTATTAAGGTGAGAACTCGCACCTGTATCCATGTTCCAAGCTCCGTTAGCGAGATCCTGAAGTGCGGCTGCATTAAATGAATGAGGTAAAGTGGTCACATGACCCGGGATAACCGTGGGCCTCATAGTTTTGGGCTGAGCAGTAGTCATGGGTTGGCCTGCTAAAAATAAAACAACTGACCCACTTGATTAGTGGGTTGAGCTGGATGCTGTCGGAACTGGGCCGGTTGTGTAAACATCATTGGAGCAGTTGGCTGGGCCACATGTGAATGATACATAACTGATAGGCCATTGCTATGATAAGCCATTGATGGGCTCGTATAAAATCCTGGTGGGCCAGCGATAATGTTATAAGCAACTGGGCTAGCAACATTTACTTGTGGGATACCAGTAGTATTAGACGTCCCCATATTAGTATTGTTTGCCATTGTGTTTGAACCAAAGAACAAGTAACTAGCAGATTGAAACAACTTGTTACCAAAGAACAAGTAACAAAGAAAACTGTGTCGAGGGATAAAAAGATGAAGGGTTTTTTTACGAGTGAATTTAAGGTGCTAGGGTTTATAGAAGTACAATAGACAATAAGATGAGAACCTGCTCGTGACCAAAGCACGAACAACAAACAACCGTGTGGACTTGTGACCTTAGCACAAATCACCAACATCAAGAAAAGAAAAAGAAACACGAACAAAGAGAAGTTTTGTGGATTGACAGGTTAATGAGTTAGGGTTTGGGATCGAATGTTTAGGCTCTGATACCGTGTGAGATATTGAATCGTGTCTGCCATTCCATTACATGATACGACCTAATATACAACAAATACAATGAATCTTCTAGAGTCGGGCTTGAGCCCACTACATACTAAATAATACATGGGCTAATAATAAGAATACGGGCTAACAACAACTTCATTTATTCGCTCAATTTCAACAACAACAACAACCCAAAACTAGTTTAGTTCATTTACTTTTATTTTTATGTTTTTTTATTTTATATATTTTTATATCTTCTATTTTATCAATGAAATTTTAATTTAATCTAGTTTATGTTTTATTTTAATAAATGAAAAAAATTAGAAACTGTGGAATTTGGAGGTGGTATGTGCTTAATTACACATACCTTTGACCTAATAAAGCGAGCTAAAAAGACCAATAATGACAAAAAAATAAACATAAAATGCCAAATATATGTTTGTTTTGCTTTGTATACTGTGCAGGTAACGGATATCCACTAAAAGACAAAAATGAAGCCAAAACCAACAAAACCGAGCACGGGATTGGAATGAGCGTGAAAGTCGAATCCAAAGACGTGTGCATCTTAAAAGGACCAACCCGCACCCATTTGATGGACCGGTCAGCCCACATTGAAGTGAATTATACAAAAGCCTTTTTTAAATAAGTCTAGATCTAATCAAAGTCCAAAATCCATTTCCTAAATCCAAACCAGCCAAACAAAGGCCCATACCTATGTTTAAACCTTAACACCCGTTAACCCTATTACACCACTAATCCCTTTCTAATTACACAGTTAGTCCTTAAACCTTTTCACCCCTAGTCCCAAACCGTCACACCATTAGTCCCCAACCCCTAACACCCGTTAACCTTTTACAAAATCCAAAAAACCCGGCAATACTACTATTCATTTTCCCCTCCAATAAACCCTGCAACCCGACAAAAAACTCACTCAAACCCCACCCCCATCAAGATGACAAGACACCTTTGCAATGTAACAATCCGTATTTTTGATCAATGTACGACGCTATTAAATTCACTATTTTTTTTCTCTCGTACGGGTTCGCTTTTAATTTTAATAATTAAGTTAAATCGCGTAAATTAAGAATCACCAATCAACGTAAACGGACACCAAACGAATTAAAGTTTTTGTCAAGCAAGAAATATATCATTTTTACAAAAGTAATAATCAACTTATTTTATTTTATTTTTATTGGTTACGTAAAACGTTTACGTTTCACAATTAATACATTTAGGCATACCCGGAAGCACCAAAAGTGGTTTTTATGTTAAATCATGTGTTTAAAACTGGTTTGATAAGCTCTTATAATCTCTAGTACTCCTTATTATAAGCTGTTTTACTTAAACTGTATAAGCTTCTTCATAACTTATAAATTTAAGCTATTCTCACAAGGAAAAACCACCCTTAAAATACCTCAGCTTACTTTGGAAGATAAGCCAGAAAGGGACGGGCTTATGGAAAATACTAGCTTGTATTTAACAAGCTAGAGCTTGTAGATAAACTCATAGAGCATGTTGATGTCCTTGTTTAAGCAAAGGACTTTGTAAGTTTTCACTTTGCTCATTTTAGCTCATTTTCTGTTTTTACTTATTTATGCTTATCATTGCTTATCTGCTTATCTCTGTCATAAAATACCTACGAAGTTTCAAAATTGTCCCGACTTCACCAACGAACTAAATTTCGTACTGTCTAGACCAACGAACTTGTTTATTATGTGACAATATGACCAATATGACCGGCTACATTTTCCATGTCATTTTTTTTATTTTTTTTATTCCACATCACCCTCAACCATTTCTCCTCCATCACCACTTTTTAGGAATTTTTTTTTTAACTTTTTAGGAAATTTTTTAGGAAATTTTTTTTTAAAACCGGTTACTTTTTAGGAAATTTTTTTTTTAACTTTTTAAATATTTTTTTTTCCATTATTTCGAAAAAAGTAATTTTATTTTTAACAAAATTACAAAAAATCGTCACTTTTTTAGAAACTTACTTTTTGTAAACAAATTTACATTTTTTTGTTACTTTTTAAATTTAAAAAATATTTTTTTTACATTATTATTCGTAAAAAAAATTAATTTTTTTACAACTTTTTTTAAACAAAATTGTACTTTTTAAAATCTTAATTTTTTTTTTAAATAATCGAAGGGCTCAGAATTGAAGGCGTGAGGAGCACTCTCTATCCCTCTCACAAAAGAAACACAAGGCCAATACTTAGGACCTTCTCATTCGTCTATAAATAGTGGCCATTAGGGCAGAATTTAGGGCATCTCTTTTTTTCCTTGTATTTTCAGCTTATGTTAATTTATTTCAGCTTATTGTAATTTATTTTCAAGTCTTGTACTGTTTTTAAAAGTTTAATGGAAGTTTGAGGTTTTTATGTTAAATCATGTGTTTAAAACTGGTTTGATAAGCTCTTATAATCTCTAGTACTCCTTATTATAAGCTGTTTTACTTAAACTATATAAGCTTCTTCATAGCTTATAAAGTTTAAGCTGTTCTCACAAGGAAAAACCACCCCTAAAATACCTCAGCTTACTTTGAAAGATAAGCCAGAAAGGGATGGGCTTATGGAAAATACTAGCTTGTTTTTAACAAGCTAGAGCTTGTAGATAAGCTCATAGAGCATGTTGATATCCTTGTTTAAGCAAAGGACTTTGTAAGTTTTCACGTTGCTCATTTTAGCTCATTTTCTGTTTTAGCTTATTTCTGCTTATCATTGTTTATATGCTTATCTTTGTTGCTTATTTGTGTCTTTTTTTATCTAAAGTTAGCTTAATATGATTAGTTGTTAGCTTGAAATAGTTTAGAGTTAGTTTTGATAAAATCTGCCTACTTTTAGTTAATATAGCTTATTGTCTTAGCTTATTAACTAGAGCTTATTTCTTAGAGGTTATTACTTATTAGACTTTAATAAACTTAGATTTTAATCTGTTTTCATCATCTGAGGACTTTTAAGATCTGATTTAAGCTTGAATCGGGAATTCATGTTTTTAAAGGGGTGTTTGGCACAAGTAGTAGTAACTATGGTTACCACTACTTGAGCTTGTTTTGGAATTTTAGCCAAGTTTATTAAGCACTATTTAGGTCTTCTAATATGTTTTAATAAGTTTTTTTGATTTACATTTTAGTCTTAAGGTCTTATCTTCTAAATCTTAGAATCTGTGGTGTTGTTACTTTCTCAAACTGCTTATATTGAGTTAAATATGCATAAGATTAATAGAGTTTAAGGCCTGCAATTGTCACTTGTGGTTTTGACAAAATCTGTCCTATTTTCCTAGTATATAGTTAAGCCTGTTTTTGATCTTAATTCTAAGCTACTAATAGGTTGTTTTAGGTTCTGAATTTGCTTGCACATGCTTATTGGGATACCATCTAAATCTGTTTAAGCTTAATTCAGAATTTAAACTTCATTTGCTAGCTTATTATTAAGCCTGCAAGTAGCTTATTTGTCTTTTAGAATCCAAAAGCATAGTTAAAACAGTTTCTTTTCTCTTTGCTTTTTCTAGCTTTTAGCTTGTACTTATTTACTTAATTCCTGCTCATTAGTGCTTATTGGGTCTTAGACTTGTTCTGTTTTTGCTTTTTTAGCCTTTTCTAAGTGCTTATTTAGTCATAAGGCTTAGCTTAAAATAGTGGTTTTAGTTTTGTAAAAAGCCTTTAGCGTCTGTTATCTTTATGTTAATTGTTGCTTTTCACTCACTTGCCTTTGCTTATTTCTTGTTCTAAAGTGGTTATTGAGTCTTAGTCTCTATCTGCTTTCAAGTTTTTAGCTTTAGCTTATTATGCTTTAATCTTTGTTTAAAAACTGTCAAAAGTCTCTTAAAAGCCCCTTTTGTTTCAAACTGATTTTAAGAGATTTTTAGCTTATTTTGTCTGCTTATTTTTAGTCTAATGCGCTTATTAGTTCTAGCTAATTATCTATTTTCAGTTTATTTAGTTTTCCATTTGCTTATTGTGTCCAAATAAGCCAAACAATCTTAATATAAGACTTGACAGTCTTAACTAGTAGTTTTTACAAAACTGTCATTTTAAGTTTGCTTATTTCTAGCTTATTCTTAGGTTTTTTTAAAAGCTCCTTTTTTAAAGTTTGTTATTTTTGCTTATATTTTAGCTTTTTAAAATATAAATAAAAAAAGGGTTTTTCAAAAAGGGAAGCTACAGGGTTCAAACCTGTGACCTCCCCCTTCTCATAGCCAACACCTTAACACTCCCACACAATACCATTTGTGCCCTTGGGTCTTTTTCGTTAGATCCTTGGGCCAGTTGGTATTTAAGGGAGTTTTTCTCTTATAAGCCATAAGCCCTTTTGGGCTTATTTCCAGCTTATTGATATAAGCTAGTAGATTCATTTTATTTTTCCTAAGTTTTTAACTGTTCAAAGCACTTTTCCTGATTTCTTCAGATTTTTTTAAATTAGTTTAATATTTTTTATAATATTTTTAGATTAAATCAGTTTTTAATTCATAATAAATAAAATAAAAGTAAAAAAAATATAATTATTTTTTCTAAAATTATTTTTAATCATTTAGGACTTTTAAAAAATAAATTTGCATTGTTAGGGTTAAAATTTTATAATTTAGATTTTTAAAATTTTCGTGCTTAATTCGTGTTTGCCTTAATTGCTTTCGTTTTTAGCTTGTCTTTACTTGTTTTTGCATGTTATTTGTAGAAATAGAATCCAAATCAAGATTTGATCATTCAAATCACGCGATCACAAACTTAATCACGATTCTTAATTCACGACTCGGGAAGGTTTTGAATTTTACTTTGGTTAAAAGTAAATTTCTGTAGAACCTTTTGGAATACTTACTCTTCTTATTATTTGATTATTTTAGTTATATACTATATATGTATTAAGCAATTATAAATATACATATGTATAATTAATTTGTATCAAAGTTTTTGGCGCCGCTGCTGGGGAGGTGTGTGCGATTATCGTGTTTACGTTT
>BQNB010099399.1:0-14064 GCA_026074375.1 Tanacetum coccineum
TGGCAGTTTTTTGTCTGTTTTTGGTCATTTAAGCTCGTTTTTAGAGGTAAAAGATATGTGTAATTAAGCACATATCATTGCTTATTCTTATGTCTGAGTGCTTATTAGGGATAGTTAAATATATGTTTTAGCTTATTTGCTTATTTCTTGTTTCATTGTGTTTTAGTAGAGCTAGCAGTACTAACTTAAAGCTAGCAGTACTAACTTAAAGCTAGCAGTACTAACTCCAAGTTAGTACTGGTAGTTAAAACTGTTAGTACTGTTGTTAGTACTGCTGAGTTTTTCTTGCTTAATTTAGCTTAATTGCTTTTTGAATTTGCTTATTTAGAGTTAGCTTAGCTTATTTGATTTGTTTTAAGCTTATTTGAGCTTATTTGTGTCTTAGTATAAAAATTTTAAGTGTTTTTACCATTCCTAGCTTTTATTCTTATTCCCGCTTATTTTCTTTGCTTATTTTTATGTGCATTTGCTTATTAGGTTTAGTGCCCAATCTTAATCGCATCCTTGTCATATTCAAACATCGATTATCAATTCGTCTTTCGATTTTCAATTCAAGCCTCGTTGGGACATAACGACCCGGAGACACCCTATACTGCTTCCGGTTTAATTGGTCTCGCGGATTCTGATCCTTGTTGTGTATCTATAATTATTGGTATATAAACAGGGGTGAGAAGAAGCGAAGTCAGTCCATAACAGATATATCCCCAAAATGTAATGCAACCAAATCTTTTATGCAAACGACTTCAAAAATAACGACCACCAATGTATCCCTGGTCTTGCACCTCATTGATCTCCTGGGAAAACATTGCTTAAAACGTCAACAATAATGTTGGTGAATTCATAGTTTTGTAAAATGTATAATGTAGGACCGTAAGATTTCCCCATGATAATGCAACAGATGCAAACATCATAAAATGTGATTACGTTAGGGATAAATATGGGGTTCAGATGATCTTGCACTTCAATGAGATCCACAAGTTCAGCGACGGCACTCTGCAACACATTGATGAGGCATTGGACTACTAGGTCAAGGAATTCAAGGTCAACCGGATGAATCCGGGTTTAAACATATGGTTTTGGATAAGGAAAGATGTCAAAAGAAGCAAGGAGTTCATGTTTGCCATTCAGAAACGGCTTAAGACAAGGAGGATCTTCCGTAACCTAGAAAGCTTTGTTGGTGGACGAATAAGAGAAGGAGACTACAGACTTCTGCAGAGAACCGAATGATCACATCATCTCTGCAATCAAGGTCCATCTCTTGTGGGGTATCCTTATATATGTTGTTGTAATATGTACATTATACAGTAGTGATTAAGATGTGTTTTGTGTCAGTATATTCGGTTTTTTTCTGAGTTTGTGTCAAATTTTATACACATTAGAAACAAACCATATTAAATCTGAACGAATTTATGTCCCTCCCATAATTGAGGGGGAGCATGCATATGTTCCATTATAGGCTTGTATAAATCAGACACATTTTCTCCTAAATTTTCTAACATATTTAAATCAATTGAGATCCTAAATCTCAAACGGTTTAAAATTTTTGATCGGGGGAGAGAATGTGATTTTAATATGAAAACCTGCTAAAAATATGATCTTTTGGATTTAAGTGTAGGCTCTCCCATATGTGCTAAACTCTTTCGAATCGATGCACATATTGAGGAATGGTGTATATGAGGCAAATTGTGGAAGTACCAAAAGACGATCCCTGTGAAAATTTATGGTGTTATAATGATGGTAAGGTTAGGTAATCGTTCACGATCCCGCCAGAGCCAGAGGGATCTACCCAGGGATAATTCACTAGTTAGTGTAGAAGTCCTTAGGTATGATTAAAAAGGAGTAATGTGAGAATAAGGGAATAGTGCGGACTGAGATAGAGCTAGTACTAGAACATACCTAACAAGGTTCTAGTAATGAAGTCTCGGTAAGCACTGAAGGGGTTAAAGAATGAAAAAGAAATGTTAAGATAAAGGGTGAAAAGAAAGCAACCCTCCTTAAACATTAGACAAAAACCGGGTCACTACATATGCTGTCAGAATCACATGGTTGATTGCTGACATTGAAGACAAGTATCATGGACCCAGTGATACGGCTGCTCAACACACCTCTCCTAGCACTCAAGATCCCTCAAGGATTCTTGTGTTCATTTTCACAGAGAGCAATGCATTTCTTTCGTCTCTCCATCGAGTTTGGCGATATTGAAAAGTTGGCCAGTCGCTCCAACCTCCGTCTTACCTTAAAAAACCAAAATGCACTATTGAGTCTAGAGCCATGAGATCATCCATAAATCTTGTTAGGACACTAATACAAACTATGCTTGTTCATCACACACTGTGATAACAAGTAAGATCCTAAGAGTCCTACGCATTATCCTCGTGGTATTGCCAGAACATCGTTGTGATACGTAAGTACTCATATGAAGATGGAATCCTTCTCTCTTGAGCCTTCATCAAACAGCTTCTTGGTAGGTAAACTTGTGAGATCCTCTTATGGATCAAACCTTGTGACAACTTGAAAAAACAACGATGGGGCAATTCTGAGTGATTCAAACTTGTTCCAGTATATGAAATTAACGAGTGTTTTTGAAAAACCTTTCGATGTGCTTCAAAAAACTGATTTTCGAGCCACTTGACTGTGTTTATCTTTCAATAAACAAATGTGTTTGTGATGAAATTTGATCTTATGATAAAAAAAATTTAATGTGTCACAATTAAAACCTCTGTTGGAGTGTTACACGCGACTGTGTTCAATCAATTTCTCTATTAACTGTGGGTTTCTAATTCACCGGTTCACTCACTCGTGTGCTTTTGGTATTTTTGATGACACTCCGGTTTGAGAATGGCTATTTCACAGCTGCTAAACCCTGTCAAGGAGTTTCTTCGGAATTTAACCTGATTCAGGCTACGTAATTTATACTGGATTATCGGGAACTGATTCTGAGCAACCTTATTCAACGAAAGTGAACAAAGACACTTTCGTTTGTTTATTACTAACATATATACTGGAATCCGACGGGGTAGCTGGCTGCTGGCAAGTGGATACACATTGAATCTTTCACCCCATGCTCACACCTCATATTCTTAATCATAGACATCATGACAACTGAAAGACCTATAACACAACTTCCGCAACTCTGATGCTTGCTATCATGATCCAGAAAAGTGTGAGCATGCCGGTCTGAAGGTCACAACATCACATGGAGGCAATACCACTCTACAAGGGTGATTTAGAGATTTGCTGTGTCTGATGACCTCAAAGAAAGCTCAAAGATCACACAAGTCAATGGAACGATAATCAAAGATCACTACATAATGTACAATGGAATCAAAGAATGAAGAATCAAAGATTACGAGCTAAAGTCAGAAGATCAAGACTTAGAATGCTAGAATTCAAATTGTATTTTCTGGGGTGACCTCCCTTAGGGGGGGATTGTTAAGTTTATGAAAAAGACTCGGTCACCTCGTGTATTGTCTAAATAGAATTAGCTCGATAGTTTAAAACGTAAGGAATGACCTCGGGTATTGGGTCGGGTCTTTTACCCATTTGTAAGCCCATACCATAGCCCATTAGGGCATCTAAACTCTTGTATAAAAGCCTCTTTCCAGCCATGGAAAGAGGTTGGTTGTTCATTTTATCAAACACACATATAGGTGTATTTTCTAAATACAATCACTACCCAAACACAACAACCCCCAACAACATTCCAACCCCCCCAACTACCCTTAATTCTATCACGTTTAATTACTAACACCCCAAAACCACCCCCCATCCCTCTATCTAATCCCCCCACCCCTCCTCCCCCCCTATTGTGCAAAATTTATAAATTGTACATCCAATTGTCCATATACAGTTTAATATTTTTACAATATTCTACCTCCTCCCTGACTTCCTCCTCTAATCGTGGGACTAGGTAGTTAAAAGACCACCCCCTGATTAGGAAATTTTTGCTATAATCAACCATTATTACCATATGTAATACCACTCAAAGCCCCCCCGAAATTAAGACTCCTTTATTCCCCCCCCCCCCCCCCCACCCCCTATGGATCTGGTTCCGGTTCGCGCCGATGTGACATGTCGTTTATTGGGTGGAGGTAATAATTAGAATAAACAAATTCGGAGGACTGATAATGTTTACTGGTTCATGGTCGGACTCGCATACTGATTGTGGCAGAATTTCAAAAAGGTCAAGGATCTCCTGGGCGAAATTAGACTCTGGACATGGTCTCGGCTTCGCACATCCGATTGTGGCAGGTTGATTAAAGGACTCTGAGGGTTTTAATTATGTTGCAAATAATAATAATGATAAAGCCAAATTTTGATCTACGGTGGTTATCTAAATAGCCTTCGTCTCTGCACTCGTAGTGAGTTGTTTCGGATGAAATAAAAAGGATACCCCTAATATCATCGCGAAATTTAGATACCTTAATGTGACCGTATTCTCACCTTATCGTTTTTTAGGTGAAAGAAGTATTTCATATCCTAATTATGGTCTAAACCGGGTGTACTTTTTATGAATAATGCATTAATTAATTTTTCACCAATAATAATAAATATATATAATAATTCTTAGAGAGATTTAGGAAATAAAGGGAGGGTAAGTTGCCATTGGTACATGTTTTGCTTCTATGGTAGTGTTAGGCATTCTTAGCTTATATTTAACAATGATTTCATTTTTTAAGAATCTGGTTTGGGGGGATTGTGAAAAATCCTAAGATCGATGAATTTATCCTTTTTGTGTTTCTATGTTACGTGATTCTATGTTTAAAAAAATGTTAAAATATTAAGGTTATGCATATATATAAAAATGTTTTTTAAAACGGGGGCTTTTTAAACATAAGTTTAAATTCTTTTATCCCCTTAGATGAACACTTAGCTAATTTATCGACATGTAATTTGCTAGGGGGTGAAAATTTTTAGTTATATATGACGCTTGTGTATATATCTTTGCGTGAGGACACGTTGACAATAGTTTTAGTATGAGAGATTTTTGATTTGTGTTTAATACACATATCAACTTGTCTTATTAAATCGGAGCTTAATGATCATATAATATTATAAAAATACTTGTATTGGGTGTTTTGGGGATTTCATGTCTTGCAGGTAACAAATTATATACAATAAAATGGACAATATAACTGACATGCCAAAATGGACTAAAACGGCCGAGTATTGAAAAAAAGAGGCGGGATAACGAAGCCGAGGCATATATTAATCTTTAATGGGCCAAACCCGTACCCGTTTTGTGGTCGGGTCTATGCCCCATTAACTCGTGGATAATAAGTGACTTGTCCAAATATTTTAAGACGGTTAAAACAAAAGTCCAGATCCAAACTCAATTTATTCCCGTTTTTTCCCATATATGTCCTTGCACCAGAAAAGTAACCATGCCCAATTACAATACCCTGGTTCATGTCAAGTTTTAAAATTGGTCAAATATTACTATTCATCATCTCCTTCCGTTTTTACACAAGTACAATTTACACATGGTAAACTCATCTCCCCACACATGCTCCCATCCCTTCTAGAAGGCCAACGTGGCGCCTCTGACATCACAGCATGCCACGTTGGCAATCCCAAGCACTCTTATTGGCTACAAAGACGTGGAGAGGATCCAAGGGCTATGACGATGGATTTGGAAATCAAGGGACGAGATTAAAGACTGAAGACGCTCCTAAAGACCTAGAAGCTTCCCCTTCTCACTATAAATAGAGAGAGAATTTCACACAGAAAGGGGGGGGGGGGGGGTAGTTTTTAAGTACTTTTTAGTTGATTTTTGTTTGTATTTTCAGCTAATTGTATATTTTCTTAATGCTATTTCATTTTAAAGCTTGTGAATTTCATTTTCTATTTAATAACAATTCAATTTACTTTTATATTGCGTATTAAATTCAGTGTTTAAGTTTTATGCAAATTGGTTAAACATGTGTTTATAAATTACCTAATAAGCTAATAAGCTATTATTTTACTCTTTAAGTTGTTGCTTGTTCAATTTAGCTTTCCCAAAGCTCAATTGAATAAGCATTTCTCTCAAATCAACTCAAAATAACTGAATAAGTCATTTAGAAGATAAGCCCGATACCTGGTAGGGACTGTATAGGGTTATTCTGAGCTATTTTTTAAGCTAGATGATAGTATTTTTAAGTCTGTTGAGCTATTGTGATCCCTGTTTGATGCTGGGGATCATGGTACATGTTCTTTTACTTTTTTTAGCTTAATTTCTAGTATCGTTGTTAGTGGCTTATTTAGTTTTTTTCTGTCATTGTTGTTTTTTGGCTTTTCTATCTAGTAGTTAGCTTAATATGGTCCTAGTTTTTAGCTTAGATATAACTTGTTTTGAAATAATGTCCTGTTTTTAGTTAAAACTGCTTATAGATTTAGCTTATTATCTAGTGCTTATTTTCCTTAAGTATTTGCTTATTTGTTATTAATATGCTTGGTTTTTCATTTGTTTTAGCAAATTATGGCTTATTTGGATATGTTTTAGCTTAAAAGTTTGCTTTCATCTTCTAAAGGGGTGTTTGGGTTGAGATATATTTAGATATGGTAAATTAGTGTGCAAACTGCTTTTGGTTCCTAAATCAGTTTTGATAAGCTCTTATTAAGTCTATAATTTAGTTTTCTTAAGCTTAAATTTAGTTTTGTTAAGTCTTGAATTATGTTTTATCTAAATCTCAAGTCTGCTAGTCTAAGTGTTTTTCAAACTGCTTATTTATTGGATTAATATAAAGAATGCTTAAGTTGTAGTTGCTTGTGTTCAAATGAGTGTCTAATGCATAATATTAATATGTTTTTGGTTAGTAGTTTTTGAAAAAGTCTTTTAAATGTTCTGGTTAAAAACAGTCAAGTAGTGGAAGTTTCATGGTTTGTGCTTAAAAGCCTTTTTATGCAGATCGTAGTTGTTTTCCTTAGTGTAATTCTAGCGTTAACTTTTGTTGCATTCAGCTTATTGAATTATAAGCTCAAGTTGTTTTGAGTTTTTAAGTTTGGTAAAATAGTTTTAAAGTCTTAATTTTAAGTTTTAAATACACTTTTCATTTCAAAAAAGCAAAAAAAAAAGAAGTAGAACAAACTGTCCTTTTCATTTTACCTTTCTAGCTTATTTTTCTAAACTTAACTGCTTAATTTGAGCTTATTTGAGTTATTAGAATATAATCCTTTATCTGTTTTTAACTTTCAGCTTAATCCTAGTGCTTTTTAATTCTCAATCTTAGCTTAAAAAGTAGATAAAAGTCCTTTAAGTGTCGTTTAGAATAAAGTGTTTTAATGTTTTTAGAATATTTTCAGCTTAATTTGTTAGCTCATTTATAGTCTTAAGTGCTTATTAAGTTAGGTTTAAGTCTGTTTTAGCTTTTTAGCGTTCTAAGTGCTTATTTAGTTAATTTGTCTTAGCTAAATGTCATATGTCTTACTAGTCTTTAAGAGCTAATAAAAAGTGTAACTCATTTTAATATTGAGCTTTTCTTGAGCTATAACGTAAGTTCTGGCAATAAGTACCTTTTATTATTAAAAGTGTTTATATTTGCGTACTTTAGCTGTTTTAAAACGAAAATAAAAATGATTTTACAAAAAGGTGAGGTCACAGGACTCCGAACCTGTGAGCCTCCCTCATCTACAACACACCACACCACTTACCAGTCGCCCCTGGGGACTTTTTATTTAAAGTTTGCATCTTTAATTGTTATACTCAGTTTAGTTTTTGGCTTATTTTGCTTATTTGATTTTTAGCAGCTTATTGGTCCGTTTTTCTTTGTAAACCTTAAGATTAGTGTCTAGTATTTTTTGTAATTTTCTCAAAGTTTTAGGATTAAGTTTAGTATTTTTATTTAATTTTTAGTATTATTTGTTTAAAAAATGTTTTTAGTTCAAAAAAAAACTTATTTTCTGAGTTATAAAAAAATTGTTTATGCATTTTAGTTTAAGAATTTGAATTTGGTTTAGAATTTTAAATTTGTCATTTTTGGTTAATTAGTTAGTATATTTTAGTTATTAGTTAGTTTTTAATTGTCTTAAATGTCGTTAGAATTTTAAGTTGCCTTTATTTCTAGTTTAGCGTGTCTTTTTATGCTTTCCCTTTTCGTTATTAGAATTAGATTTCAAAACCAAAACTTAAATGTCAATCAAACTCGATTTACAACATGAACGTAGATTTTCATTCACCTCTCACCGAGGAGATCGATCCGTGTGTTACTTATTTATCCTTTTTCTTAATAATAATTTGTTTGATACTTTGCTTATGTATCATTGTATTTATTATTGAGTCGTTATTCTGTTTGTTAGTATATTAATCGTATATTCATGGTGACAAACATGTTGAACATCGTCGCCAAAAACACCATACATGATGCATTATTGTTACTTGTATTGTACGATGTTTCGATGCTTGCCTTAGGCTTTATGATTATAGAAAGAAGTTACGTTTAAAAATGCTTATTAGCTTGGTGTCATGTACTTTGAACAAGTTATATAATATTAATGAATTATTACATGTATTTTAGATATTCAGTTATAACTAAGTGAAAGACTCTTTCCTTTTTCTTGAAACGAGTTAATCGTGACTGTTAAAGTGTTAAGAGGAGGGTAAAATGCGCCGTGGGTGGCGTTTTCCTCGAAAACGCCAACACTGTACCCATGCTCGCGTTTTGATGTGTCAAGCCGAACTAGCCAGCCCAGATGGTCAGGGGAAAACGCCTACGGGACGGGCGCGAGAACACTGTTTCGTGCTCGCATTTTCAGTGTACTCCGTCGCACATCGTGTATTTAATATTTTTTTTGAATGTGGGTCACCATAACACCAGAAATGTGATGTTAACGAGGGAGGGGGGTTTTGATGTTGTGGTGAATCCTGGTGTTATGAGAAAAAGTGTTGACGTGACACCACTTTTTTCAAAAAAAAAAAAAAATACCCCCATGGCACGAGGCCCGATGGTTTTTTGACTTTACCCTCTGGATCTTAGAAATCAAATTTCAAATTACAATTACCGTTGCAGTTTTACCAAATATGAAACGTTACTAACAACAAATTGAAAATAAAACGTGACCTGGTCCATCTAAGCGATTACCATGCACCCAACGGTAACTTTAGTTGCATTTTTTCCTATATATATTCACCATTTTCACACCCCTAAACCACAAAATTATTTACCTCAGTCTCCAATTCTCATATTTCATATATACAAAGTAGCTGTATTGCTGTTTCCTCATTCTTCGAAAAGCAAAATTTGGTCTTCTATGGAACAACAAATGAAGACGATTACAAGCTTATGTTTAGTAGTCGTATCGCTTGGGTTCATAGGGTCGTGTTATGGGGAAACATTCCTTGTGGGTGGCAAAGATGGCTGGGTTCTTGACCCTCGTGAAAGCTACAATCGTTGGGCTGAACGAAGCCGGTTTCAAGTCAATGACACACTCGGTATATATTGTATCTATATGCATGCATAGTTATATTTTTGAAAAATGATACGGAATTGCTAATGCATTTATTTTACGTGTCTAATTGTTTGTGTTTTATTGCAATGCAGTTTTCAAGTATACGAAAGGGCTGGATTCGGTTTTGGTGGTAAACGAAGAGGCTTATCACAGCTGCAACAAAACGAACCCCAAAGAAGCGTTAGAAGATGGTAACTCCGTATTCAAATTCAAAAGATCGGGTCCATTTTTTTTCATAAGTGGACATGACGACAAATGCAAGAATGGGCCAGAAGTGTCATTTTAGTCCATGGCTTTGAGTCACCATGATACATGGTTTCACTCAACGAACACTGCTCCAACTCCCAAACATTGTTGGTGTTGGCAAATGGCGCCATCAGCGGTCCGTTTACAAGGGTTTTTGAGGACAAGTGGACTACGTGCTCCAGCTCCCGCTCCAACATCAGGCGTCGCGTCTATTGGTCTTGAGGGTTCTGTCAGATTGATTATGGGTTTGGGTCTGATTTGGCTTTAAATGTTTTAATGCGGAAATTATATTGTTTGTGGTTAAGTAGTATATGTCATTCTCTTTTTATTTTTAATGTTTAATTGTGTCTGTACAGTATTTAGTTCTTTATCTAAGGGATGTTTTGTTCTATTAAAAAATTCTTTATTGTATTTTCAGATGTTTCAGTATTTAATGGTAATTCTTCTTTACTCCAACTTATTTCAATTTCTCGTATTTCAAAATGGATTTTTTCTTGAAAAGAATGCAAATTAATTAGTAAATTACTACTCCTATCTCGTTTATAAAAAAATAATTTCAATCCATTTAAGTTAATAGTAATTGGTTAGGAAAACTATTGTAATTTTGTGAGCTCTTTTCAAGTGATATATTGTGACATAATAAATGTTAAGTTATAGTAAGTATATATGATGTAACATAAAAAAAAGTGAAGCTTTTTTCCACAGTATGATGTAACATTAAAACGTCAAAAAATTATCTGTGTTAAAAAAAAAATGTTCAACAAACAAAATCATATTTAGATTGTTTTTTAACCAAAAGGTGACATGACACATAGATAGATGATCAAAATAGGTGAGACTTTAAGTTGTTTTGTGGAAGAGGATAATATTTGATTGGTTTAATTGTTTTAAGGATATAATTGTCTCACTTTTTCTTTTAAACAAGGTTCGTAACACACGCTTTTTCGCGGCTTATATTTTTATTTGAGCGCCGCGTGAGACTACTTTTCGCAATCGGATCGGAATACGACCATTTCTACTTTGTCGGTCGTTAGGACTCACCTTGCAATGAACGGATAACCTCAAAGACTATTTACTTAAATAATTTAAAAATATATATTAAACTTTAGCATTTTTTATAAAATTCTTCGCAATGTCAGAAGCGTTGCAATATTGGGCTTGTTTTGTTCGCAATTCGACTATCTTTTCAATGACATTTTTTTTCCGAATGAATCGATAGATATGCGTTCCATATTTGATAAATAATGTTTGTTATATAAAAAGTCGTAAATAAATAAAAGTTGAATGTCAGTTTTGTAACTTTTAGCAAACATGAGGGTGCGTTTTATAACTTTTTTATTTTTTTATATTATTATACTTTTCATTTGTGAGTGTTGTTTTTTTAGGGCCCGTTTGGTTTGTATGTGAGTTTAGGATTAAGATTTGGATTTAAATTTGAATTAGGATTTATATTTAGATTTGATGTAATAAAGAGAAAATATAAAAGTTATTTGTTTTATATTGGGTTTAAGAATAAATATATAATAATTTATATTATTTCTAATAATATATCACATTAAATAAAATATAATATGTGGCTCTTAAATGATTATTCTCAAAACCAGGCACATGGGTTGGGCTTTTCAAATGGAAGAAATTAGGGACTCAATACCGTATGGATTTTCAGCATAGATATACCAAACATTATTTTTGGGTACAAATCCAATCCATTTATCCTAAACCACTAAACCAAACTGCCCCTTAATTTATATAAGTTATATAATGTATATCTTTTATCAGCAAACAATAGAAAGAAGTAAATGTAAGTAAGTTGCCCATCGCTATGACTTTAAGTCTTTGACTAAAATAATGTGGAAAAGTAAAAAAGAGAAGCTAGAAAAGTTTTTTAGTCAAAAGATCTTATAGAGATTTGCGGAAGAAGAGGGCCAATGATTGATATGAAATGTATTATTAAGTTGGGTGTTCTCTGAACATCCCGAAGCATGCCTTTGTGTTTTGTGGTGACAATTCTAAACTAGGTCGGTGAAACTGATAAAATTGAAGAAGTGGGGGACTTTTGCTAGTTGGTGTGTCTATTATGTTGTGATGATATGGATTCTCACTGTCATTTATTCTTTAAATGCAAATATGCAGAGCAATTATGGGCCAAAGCGAGACAGAAAGTGAGCTTTAATTGGGTAAATATGGACTGAAATGGAATTGTGAATGCTTGTGTTGGTATGTATAATGGGAACTCAATTGATATTATCATTAAAAGACTTAGTCTTGTAGCATGTGTGTACTTGATATGGCAGGAAAAAAATTATAGGTTGTTCAAAGTAGAAAAAAGATGTGTGAAGGAGTTATTTGAGAAGGTTTATTGATACTGGTAAGATTAATGACTGAAACAAATAGTAACGTGAATTTTGTGGCAGTTGGTAAGGCTCTAAAGTTTGGATGTGAAGATTGATCTAGTATGTTAATGTATCCAGTAAACTAAACGGAATAATTGATTTGAATAAGGAAGTGCGGGATTGAAGGATTTTGAAGAAATGTAGTCATATGGGTAACTATAAGGTTGGTAATTGTAATAAGAGGTTGTTTTGTTTATATGCACATGGACATTGTATATAGGTGCGTGGGATAAGGACAGAGAATGCAAATAGCGGAATATCTTGGGAGAAAGTTTCATTTGCATATCAGTTTCTTCCTCACATAACTAAGGGACAAAATCTCCACCTTCCAATTGAGTTTGATTCCTAATGGTGAGGATTAATCTAAGATTTTAACTTTTTCTTAATAAGATAAGATAAAAAAACCTTTAAAAATAACAATACTCCACACCCTTCTTACCTTTGTGTTTTTAATTAAAATACACTTTCACTTTTATTTTTAAAAAATCTCATACGTAAAAACCATAAACTGTTAAGATTTATAAATTACACCATGTGACGTGCATTTAATTATCTTTAATAGAGGGGCACATTGCATATTACTTTCGACAAACTTTTTTTTAGTATTTTTTGTTTTTGCTCGGCAGGGGGTGTTTATTTTGTGTGAGATAGCACGTGTGATATTACACTAATCTGTAAGTTAGAACACTTCACATTCTTTCGTAAAACGGGTATAAATATTTGTGTGAAACTCCAACTGATTCATCGTTTTTGGCCATTTAAAAGTACATATCCTTAGCTTTCTAACCATTTATCATACATAATTTTTGGACCTCCAAATCAAAATAGTTTATTTATAGAAGTTGATGAATATCGAAGAATTTTATTTTTTATCATCAAACCCGCTTGAAGTATCACATGTGATATAACATATTTGTACGTTCGAACACTCAACATGATGTCATGAAATGAGCATAAGTATTTGTGTAAAACATTAAATGATTGATCATGTTTGACATAAAAATAAACATCTTTACCATTCTAACCATATATCAAACATAATTTGTGAAAATTAAATTAAAACACTATAAAAACTATGTTTTAACCCTTTTAATCCTACTAACAGTATAATATCACAAGTGATAAATAACATTGATTACATGTTAAGATTTTCAAAAATAATCATAATTAGTGTCACATTATAACGCTTTATCACATGTGATATTAATTATATGTGAAATACCATAACTACATATTTATTTATCACCGGTGATACTACAATGTCAGGGGTAATAATTGTTAAGCTACGAGTGAATCTTAGTTTACAAAGGTATTGGTATAGGTTTTAGTGGTTAGGGTTTTAGGGGTTTTGGTATATAGTTTAGTGGTTAGAGGTTTAAGGTTTAGGGTATAAATTTTAAAGTTTATGTATATATATCACTTGTGATATTACACCAAGTGGTTAGAGGTTTAAGTTTTTGGTATAGGGTAGTCGTCAGGGGTTTAGTATTTTTGGTATAGATTTTAAAGTTTATGTATATATATCACTTATGATATTACACCTAATGGTTAGAGGTTTAGGTTTTTGGTATAGGGTAGTCGTCAGGGGTTTAGTATTTTTGGTATAGATTTTAAAGTTTATGTATATACTACTTATGATATTATACCTAGTGTTTATGAATTTAGGGTTTTTGCATAGGGTTTAGTGGTTAGGGGTTTAGGGTTTAGGTATAAGGATTAGTGGTTAGGGAGGGGGGTTGAAGGTTTTTGGCACAGGGTTTAGTGGTTAGAGGTTTAGGGTTTTGGTATATGGTTTAGTGGTTAGGGGTTTATGGTTTTGGTATATGGTTTGTTAGCATAGATTCACCCTTTGAACAATGATCTGGAGGCTTGGTAAAATGGAAAAGAAAAGTATCCATATTATTTAGAGAGAAAAAGAGAAAAGATATGAGAAAAGAAAAAGGAAGGATTGGGAGTGTTTGTATATGTGTGTGGTTTAATAGAGAAAATAGGAACCACA
>BQNB010099400.1:5240-24932 GCA_026074375.1 Tanacetum coccineum
AAATAATTTCCTTGGTTGGGAGGGGGTGGTGAGGGATCACTATTAAGAATTGCTTCAAGAAGAAGAATATCCCCCTCCGAGTCTTAGTGTAACACCCTCAATTCAGTTCGGTCAGCGGAAGGGTCCAATGGTGTTACTTATTAGCACAATAACTCAAATCACAGAAAACGACTCGAAAAGAGACGTTTTAGGAAAGTTTCATTCATTCGAATAATAAAAAGTTCACATCACGGTCCCAAATTAAGTTTCACAACATCATACAATATTTTACAAAACGTTTTCGAATGAATAATTAATTAGCGGGCCTTCATGTCTTCACCAATCCGAATTACCTTCAAGGACCTGAGATAAAACATGCTAAAAGTCAACAATAATGTTGAGTGAATTCATAGAGTTTATATATATGTATAAACAATAAAATTTTCCGAACACAAGTATCATTTTCAAAAATTATCAGGATATAACGATGTGGATCAGACATCATTATAGGGGGATTATTATAAGCCTCATGACATCGAACCTTACCATATATTCAGTAATTTTGCCCACTATACACCCTCGCTATGAGTGTCTCTTATTCTCTATACAATGCATCCGTGGTGTTATGTTCCCAACACAAGACGATAGCTAGTCGTCACGGATCGGAGGTGGTAATCTCCAAATAGTACTATTTCATGTATAAGCGTATGCCGTATTCCCGGCAATTAACAATTCATGATATTTCCGCGGGACTTTTTATTTAGCGAGTTAAAGCTAACTTATAATAATCAAGGCTACTAGCATACATTCGGGTCCCTTGTGTTCTATTTTAAAAACAAGCATGTTATCTCCCTCGCGGGTTTCTAAAACAATTAAAATGTAAAAATGCGAGGCTATGAACTCACTTGATAATGTCGGAAGAAAATAGATCGGCGATAAACGAACTCGGTCGTCGGCGCGTAATCACTCGGAACCTATACAACATGTATGGGTTTTAGGTTTTATGTCGGTAAAAATTAATAACGACTCCAAAATAGACAAGTATGTATATATAGGTATGATGATCAAGTTATAATTGGGTAAGTTAAATCACACTTAAGTTTTCTAAGTGAATTTTAAAGTATGACATTTTTACTAGTTTTATTACTTGTTAAATTTCACTAGTTTTATCACAATTGGTCCAAAAAGCCCAATAGGCCCAATTATAAGCCCATTAAGTAATTTAGTTCTTTTTAATGGTCCATGACCAGACCTTAGTCCAAATATTAAGCCCAAGTGGGTTGGGCCCAATGCTAAGCCCAATAGGTCTTTTAAATATAATGAGTGTTTTTGGGTCTAGTGGCCCATTTAACTTATCGTCAATATATATATATATATATATTATTATTTATTATATATATATATATTTATATAGATTTTAAATATTATTTCATTCGTTTGTAAAAAGTGTTTATTATAATTTCTAGTTTTAGCCAATTAAATTCGTAGCTAGCACTTTTTATCCAAACAAGACAGCAAGGTCAGATTGTATAGTTTTTAGTAAAACTTGCATATCTCACTCAATTTTTACTTTCAAGTGTTGATTCAAATTGCTACTAGCTCATAAAACAATTGTCCACAACTTAGATAAGTCAAATCAATTATTTATCATACACAAAAGTGTCAAACTTTCTGTTCAATTCTGCCCTAATTTTTCTAGTGATTTTCACCATGTTTTAAGTTAGTTTTATCCATTTTTAACCTAATCTAATACACACAAAACCCCAATAAACTCTTGATCATCATATTCATCACATTTACAATTACATTTATAAATAAATTACAAGAAAATACAAGAATAACTAGAAATAAGTAAAGGTTTATACCCACTAGATGATGCAAGTGATGATTTTCACCCAGAAACAATGTGACTCTTTTACACCAAGCCTTAAATCTTAACCCAATACCCCTAGATCACCATCATTTCTCCATGCATTGACCCTATGATTACTTGAATTAATTCAGCCCCTAATGTGTATAAAATCTTGCACAAAACCCCACTTGATCACTTTGAAAAATGAAGTAAACTAGCTAGGTATTCATAACAACTAGTTACAATATTTAGGTTGAGTAAATTTTTGATGGAATAGGTGTTATGGTGTTGATGGTGTACGGCAAGACAAGGGTCAACAAAGAGTGTGTGTAGTTTTTGTAAAACAATGGGAGAAGTGAATGAAGAGTTGGATGGTTTGTAAGGTTTATGCATGCAAGGCTAGGATGAAAGGTTAAGACAAGTGTCTTGCCTTTCATCCATATGATGCCACGCCACCAAGGAGGTGGTGCAAGTAATTTTTTTGAGTTTAATGTTTATAAATCTTAGTGTTTAGTGTATAAATTTTAAGATAGGTAGGTAGTTTTGAGGCTAACGGGTATCAACGTAAAATAAAACGAGAGTTAAGACGAAACCACGAGGTGAAAACGAATATGATAAAAATAATTCTACATTAAACGGGATACTTTTCTGAAAAGTTTAATTTACGTAAGGTTCAAGACGAATAATTGTTTTAATCATAGCTCGCAATTAATTAAAACGACGATTTCAATAAAATATCTCGATGTAAATAAAAGTAATTTGTTTAAAATTTATAAATTAATTATGAGATTATTAAATAGTAGTGACCTTAAATTCGGGTTCTTACAGTTTTCCCTCCTTTAGGAAGCGACGTCCCGGCGCTTGTCCTGTCTTGTCACGCGTCTTCTCGCGAAGAGATGAGGATACTTGCTCCTAAAGAAATCCTCACGCTCCCATGTGAACTCCGGCCCTCGCCGCGAGTTCCAACGAACTTTAACAATCGGAATCCGACTCTGCTTGAGCCGTTTCACCTCTCTATCCACAATCTCCGCCGGTTCCTCGATAAAATGCAATTTGCTGTCGAGCTGAACTTCTTCCAACGGAATGACCACATCATCATTCACAAAGCATCTCTTGAGATTAGAGACATGGAAAGTGTTATGAATTCCATGAAGCTTATCGGGCAATTCCAACTTGTACGCCACGGGCCCAATTCTTTCAATAACTTTGAATGGCCCAACAAATCGTGGACTTAACTTTCCCCGTTTACCAAAGCGAATTACGCCTTTCCAAGGCGAAACTTTGAGCATAACCATATCACCCACATTAAACTCCATCGGCTTTCTTCTTACATCAGCATAACTCTTCTGACGGCTTCTGGCAGTTATCAACCGATTCTTGATTTGAACAATCTTTTCCGTGGTTTCTCGAACCAATTCCGGGCCAGTGAGTTGGCTTTCCCCAACCTCACTCCAACAAACCGGCGACCTACACTTTCGCCCATACAAAGCTTCGAACGGAGCGGCCTTAATGCTAGCATGATAACTATTATTGTAAGAGAACTCAACTAAAGGCAAGTGTCTATCCCAACTGCTTCCAAAATCAATCACACATGCCCGAAGCATATCTTCCAATGTTTGGATAGTCCTTTCGCTTTGCCCATCCGTTTCCGGGTGGTAAGCGGTACTTAAGTCCAATTGAGTCCCCAAGGCCTTTTGGAGAGATACCCAAAACCTTGACGTGAACAAACTGTCTCTGTCAGAGATAACCGACACGGGCACACCATGCCTACACACAATCTCCTTCAGATACAACTGAGCAAGCTTCTCAATACCATCGGTCTTCTTCATTGGTAAAAAGTGAGCTGATTTGGTCAATCGGTCCACGATGACCCAGATTGAATCATAACCGCTTGGGGTTCTTGGAAGTCCAGACACGAAATCCATGGTCACTTTTTCCCATTTCCATTCGGGAATTTCCGGTTGCTGAAGCAAGCCTGATGGTTTCATGTGTTCCGCCTTAACCTTGGCACATGTTAAGCACTTTTCGACATATGTAGCGATATCAGCCTTCATATTCGGCCACCAATACAACCTCTTCAAATCTTGATACATTTTAGTAGACCCCGGGTGAATCGAATATTTGGATTTATGCGACTCATGCATAATTACATCTCTTAATCCTCCATAAATCGGCAACCATATGCGCTTATCATGATACCTTATTCCATTTGTGCGAATTTCAAAGATTTGCTTTTGCATCCTTCCAAGATTTTCCTTCTTACCATTCACACTCCTTTAAGGGAATTCAACTTGAGCCCTTACAGAATTTGTTGCATTAAGTTTCTTTTATGATCCGCGAGCATCAAAGATCTCACCTCAAGGGCTTTCCCTTTCCTTCCTACTTAGAGCATCGCTACCATGTTAGCTTTTCCCGGTGATAACGGAATTCACAATGTAATCGCACAGAGTATTCTATCCATCTTCGCTTGCCTCATTTAGTACCTTCTGGTCCAAAATATATTGAAGGCTTTTATGATCTGTAAACACCGTGCACTTCACGCCATACAAATAATGCCTCCACAGTCTAAGAGCAAAAACTACCGCACCCAATTCCAAATCATGGGTCATGTAGTTTTCCTCATGAGTCCTTAATTGCCGGGATGCATACGCGATGAAACCTTACTCGACGCTGCATCACACAGCTACCATAACCTTTAATGAAGCATCACAGTACACAACATAATCTTCGGAATTCCTTCAGGCAATGCCAAAATAGGAAGCACTACATAATTTACTCCTTCAACCGTCTGAAAGCATCCTCTTCTTCATTCGCCCCATTCTAGTCCTTATTCTTTTGAGTTAGCTTGGTAAGTGGCTTGGCGATTAAGGAGAAACCCTCGATGAATCTCCGATAATAGCCAGCTAATCCTAAGAACTGCCTTACCTCAGTCGGAGACTTCGGAGCAGACCAACTCTTGATTGCTTCAACTTTTGCTGGGTCCACGTGAACACCCTGACTATTAATCACGTGACCGAGAAATTGCACAGAATCTAACCAAAATTCACATTTTGAAAACTTCGCATACAGCTTCTCCCTTCTAATAATTCCATAATAATTCTTAAGTGTGAATATTATGCTCCTCCTTGTTCTTGGAATAATAAGGATGTTCGTCGATAAACACAATTACAAATTTGCGAGAAACGCCTACATACCCGATTCATAAATCCATAAATTACAGCGGGTGCGCATTCGTCAATCAAATGGCATACTTAAATTCGTAGCGCCATAAAAGATCCTGAATGCCGTGATTGGAATATCCTTTTCTCGAACACGAAGCTGGTGATAACCGGATCGTAAATCAATCTTCGAGTACACGCTCGAGCCTTGGAGTTGGTCAAATAGATCATCGATCCTTGGGAGAGGATAGCGATTCTTGATTGTCAATTTGTTTAATTCACGATAGTCTATGCACATGCGAAACGATCCATCCTTCTTCTTTACAAACAGCACTGGAGCTCCCCACGGTGATGAACTCGGTCGAATAAATCCTTTATCCGATAACTCTTGCAACTGCTTAGCCAATTCTTTCATTTCTGACGGTGCTAATCGATAAGGCGCACGCGCCACAGGAGCGGCTCCTGGAACCAATTCAATCACAAACTCCACTTGTCGGGACGGAGGGAGTCCGGGCAAGTCCTCGGGAAATACATCCGGAAATTCACAAATAACAGGCACATCCTCCAGACGTCTCTCAGCTGGTTCTTTTTCAACGACTTGAGCAACAAACAAATAACTTCCACGATCTACATACTTCTTGACTTTCATGCACGACACCACTTTCAATCGAGACACACCATCATCACCCTTTACTACCAATGTCCTCTTTTTAAGGGGCAACATGTTACTTCCCCTCTTCCCACACATAATGACAGCGTCATGCAAGACTAACCAATCCATTCCAATAATTACATCAAAAGTTCCCAGTTCTATGGGCATAAGGTCAATTTCGAATAGGTGGTTTACTAAGTTCAAAGCACAACCTCTTAGAATAGTATTGTACTAACCACATCTTCCCATCAACAATTCTACTTCAAGCTAGTGTTTTACTTTAAACGGTTCTATATTAATCATATGAATAAAAGCAACATACACAAAACTTATCGTAACCCTGAATCAAATAAAACTTTAGCGTAACGGTTATTAAGTAAGAACATACCCGTCACCACATTTGGTCCTAAGTTCTGGTCAGCATCTCTCAAAGCATATGCTTGGCCACTGACACCATTCCTCTGAGTTATTTTCCTCGCAGGACAATTAGCCTTACATGTGCCTTTTTCCCCACATCCGTACAGTCACAATCGCTGTGTATATGCACAACGCTACCACCTTCGACCAACATTCCCTAGCTTTGTGACCAATTTTCCCACATCTATTGCATTTGATTGGACAATTTCCATAGTGTTGCATCCCGCACTTGTTACACTTCACGTTTTGCCCAGCTTCATTGGTGTTTTGGTTTCCAGCATTTGTCATTGCTCTAGCGTTGCCTTGCCTCTGGTTGTTTTGGTTGTTTCGGTTGGTGTTTCGGTTCTGGTTTTGATTGTTGTTACGGTTGTTGTTGTAGTTACGGTTGTTGGAGTAGTTGTTGTTGTTCCGATTACCATTGTTATTCCCACCACCACTACTACTGCTTCCTTGGAAGTTTTCCCACTTCCTTTTCTTGTTATCAGCTTCTCTCTCTGCTCTTGCCTTGACCTTCTGTTCCATTAAAGTGTGCGCCATCCGCACAGCTTTGTTCATAGTTGTTGGTTCAGACGATGTAACTTCCCCTTTAATATTTTCAGACAATCCACGGATATAGGCCTCAACCTTCTTTTGTTCCGTGGGCACCATTCCAGGACACAATAATGCTAGTTCATTAAAACGGGTGGTATAAGAGGAGATATCCGTATCCTTAACCCTTAAGTTCCATAGTTCATATTCCATCCTTTGGATTTCCTCAGGAGGACAAAATTCCTCCGTCATCATTACCTTCATTTCTGCCCATGTTTTCCTTGTCACGGCTTCCATTCCCAAAGTAGCCACTTGTGAGTTCCACCATGTCAGGGCCCGATCCTGAAAGGTGGCAGCAGCGAACACCACTTTGTTACCTTCGGTACATTTGCTTACAGTGAAAACCATCTCCGTCCTCTCAATCCATCTGATTAGACCTATTGCTCCTTCGTTTCCACGAAAGGTGATAGGGCTACACTTCATGAAATCTGCGAAAGTACATTCCCGAGCAACGGGAGCAACATTAGGTCCTCCAGCACGATTTGCTTCATTTTGAACTCTTTCTCGCTCAGCCCGGATGGCGGCTTCAACACTTTCCTGTATCATACGATTTACGGTGTCCTGTGTCAACGGGGGAGGTGGGTCTCCTCTTGAGCTTCTTTTAGGCGGCATAGTTCTGTCACAACACAAAGAAGGATCACGTGAGTTTTCATACCATGACATATCTATATCATGCACAAACAACTTGATCACCACACAAACAAATCACATAAGCTTTTATACCATGATATATCCATAACATGTACAAACAACTTAACCATAACGTAAAGAAATGAAATGAGTACTCATACAATGATATGATCATAACATGTACAATTAATCACAACATAAAAGAAATCACAACACATCAAGTAGAACGTCAAAGTAGCCATTAGTCATTCATCACAAAGATTTCAGTACATGGTTGCATCTGTTTCACAAAAATATGGCGCATGCCATTACAATCATTAGTACGAATCCTACAAACCGACATGTCCGGTTGTTAGTGATTTCAAAACATAATAAAAGCTAAAATGATACTAAAACTACTGTGAGTCACGTGGTGATCCACGCGGCTCATAAGGCTGCGAGTCCATAGAGGCGGTATCATCATCATCATCAATGTCAGAAGTGGTAACAGCAGCAGCAGCATCTCTAGCAACAACATAGGGATCATCAGAACGCGGAGCAGGGGCAGATAATCGCAGAGCAGGGTAGATATAGGCAAAGGGCTCAGCAGGTGGTTTTCTAAACGTTATGTAACCGGAAGGGCCCAATGGAAGACCAACTTTAGACTTTTGGATGTTTTTATGTAGCATTCGAGCATCATATATACACTCGAATACTCAGTAGAAGTCCATCCTGTTTACCCTTAACATTCATCCAACATCCTTACCTGCCAGAAATTTCTTGTCCTTTGAAACTTACTCTTTCATACACATTGCGAATCGGTACACGTCAAAACCCCTGACTAACCATTCCTATACTCGCAGACAAATTTACATCAACCTTTCTACACCATGTACGATCTATTCCCAGATCGATGGCACAACCTAAGGCCTACACATGACAGAATCCTTAGTTCAACTAAACTTCTTTTGATTACTTCTTCAATAATCGATTCACTATTTCTTACATGTAATTTTTCCATTAACTCTCATTTATCCTTCCTTCCACAAATCGTCCTGAAATTTGGACCCATTGGACCGTCCGGTAAACAATCTCAGTTATGAATTTTCGTATCAAAAAGATTTGTAGTAGACAAACACTCACCAAAATAAATATTATTGACCAAACAAAGCAAATGTGAGGATATAGCAATGACCATAACTTTTACAGATCAGGATAATAGGATAAGTTGTAGGTGTACTCTTCGTCTTCAAGAAACCTAGGAGGTGGTTGGATATATTTCAAGTCGACCACCTGTATATATGCTCTAATTAACTTCCTGCCCAAAATATCATCATAACCATTCCGCAGTCAAACCTCATTAATTTCACTCTACCGGAATTCTCTCCGGGTCCTCTTCCGGATTCCTCCTTCCGGTATTCTCGCCGGATCCTCTTCCGGGTCATACTCCAGGATCCTCTTCGGAAGTTCTCTTTCCGGATACCTCTTTCCGGGTTCCCCTCTTAACCATTCCATACGCAATTTGATTTATTAGGGATATACCCCCCAACCGAAGGGTGAAAACCATCTCCATGACACTACCGGGTTAAGTCCGTGTAGTTATTTTTGGGATAGCAGGAGCATCACATTTAGGGCTGATCATCCGTTAAACGGAATTTAGTGATCATTTCAGAGGGTACATTTAGCATGATTGCTACTGCAAATCATAGTGCCAAAATAAGCATATACGAGTCAACTAAAACTAGAATATCTTTACAAACAACTTATATAAAATATGCATGAATGAAATAAATTACATAATAAGAACCTAAAATATTTCCAATAACACCATTGAAAAAAATTCATTTAATATTTATAACATAACAAATCTCTTTGTTAACATAAAAATCCATATGCAAGTATATTCATCATATATACAATATTACAATATTTACATCATAAATACTACTCTTAAACCAAATTAATCAAGCAATAAAGCATAAACCAGTTACATTACAAAAGTTAAACTTACAGATGACATTGGATGAATGGCCAACGAGATTCTTTGCGTGCGTAAAACCAAAAAAAATAGTTATAGTTAGGTTTTTGAAAGTGTTTGATCTATTTCTCTATAACTTATGGGCTGCTAGATTACCAATCTGATAACAACCCAGCCATTTTCGGGACAGAAGCCTATAGCAAAAATCACAGCGGAACATATATGGTGTTACATCCCTAGGCCCCAACAAACACATCAAAATCCATAAGAACGAACCAAAAGAGACCGTTAAATAATAACATTATTCACAAAATAACACTTTTGAACAATAACCCATATTCAACACTAGGTTAACCATAGTACCATAAGAAATGTCCAAGCCATCATATAGTTCAGTTACACAAATCCACCACATTTCACCTCAACATTTTAAATGTTGATCTAATTAAGAAGATTCACACCAAAACAAGCACATTTCATATGCCATCCTCGTTGAGCATCCAAGTCATATCCTATCATCCTTGATACCTGAATAAAACACGGGCGAAAAAGTCAACTTGAGTGAATTTCATAAGAGTTTCATAAACTAACCATAATATGAACACACGTTTTATTTTATATCATCATCTAACACATTATTGATCAAACAATTATATCATTAATTTGCACTGTGATTCCGATTCTCATGACACCAATATCAGCTTAACATCAACCACGATAATGAAATAAAATACCATATGAAATAAACATTACGTTTGCCACACCAACAACGAGTGTATCGTCACTAATATTACCTCAATTCTCACATCATTAAAACTCCGTATCGAAGGGAGTTTCCACAAAGATCCAATCAACCCGGAGGGGGAATGTCAACAACCCAATAGATCTATCAAAAGTATTAGGGCCACGCAATTCCAAGCAATAACAGCGTTCAAATGAAATTAGGACTTTATGCTATAGGGTACTCGTGAATTGCAAAATATAATTCAGGAACGGGTTCCATGCAAACCAACCAACTTAATGTTTCAATTATTAAAACAATACCTTAATCCTCCCACTCGGGTTTCATAAACCCTAAAAAGTAAAGGCTACTTTTCTCATAACTCCAAAGTTAAACAGAATGATGACGAGATCAGCGAGAATCGAGACCCACAGATAAACTCCAATAAATTATCATGCCTCTACATAATAAGTCACGTCCGCAAAATGACAAAATGTCATAAAGTTATTCCAATACATTAAACATAGTTAATATAATAATAACAAAAAAAAAAAACAAAAAAACTAATGTTTATAAAAATCGCACAACAAACATGTGCAACATTGAACCGAATAAGTTAACAAGGTGTTACTATCTCTAAATTAGATGTAGGACCTGTACAATACACTCACTAAAAAGTCTACTACGTATCATAGCAGTTTCCAACTCTATAACTTTTACTAAAGTGGTCGCAATATTTTAACTTATATTTTCTAAAACTAGACGGAACAAGTGCAATTATTACTGGTTTGGGTTGCATGATTCATTAGAGCATTTGCTCATCAAACCATTAAGGTCTATTAAAGTGAGCTTTCACTCTAGAATTCCCTTGCAGTCTTACTTTCAGAACCTCAAGCCAATCATTCCCCAAATATGTTTGCTACATTTAAGAGGAAAAGTGTTCATTTTTACTAACTGAAGACTACAAAACGAGAAACATTGTTTCCAGATTTTAGTCAACTTATGTAGCCATCGTTATCACATAAATTCAATAAAAGATAAATAAAAGTTGATGGCTTTCACGAGCCACTGGAAATCCCTACTTAAGTTCTAAATGTTTTACAAAACATTATGGACCAAGTCAATCATAACCAATAATTCACTCAAAACCATGGAAATAGATTTTTAACTAACGCGATGGTCAAACCAAGAAAGTTTGCTGAACATCATATCCCTACGGAAAAGTGCCTAATTCTTATGCTAAAATAGCTTTATGAATGTGAGTCCAAAGTGCTGGAATTATATTTCTTATGTGTCTAGTACTAGAGATCAAAGACAAACAAAACCCAAACTTTTAGTCACATTTGGAGATTAACACGTTTTAATATAATACAAAGGTCCATTGATTTAGACCCAATGAACCTAAATATCGACCAATAACTCCTTCAATACCGGAGAGAGTTGGTTGAGCATATCTAATTTCCACATGATCCACTACGTGTCTATTCCAAGGAATCAAATTATATCATTATGAAAGCAGTCCATAAATTGTTTGAGGCAATGGGGCAACAACACTGCTGACCTCCAAAATAGTCCCCAAAAACCGTCGTGTTTCAGCCTAATATCTAAGCTTCTAAGCCTCAATTTCGCCATCCACATACTCAAACAATGATCACATTCAATCTATTATCATAATATCCCTTCAACACCATGATCCAAAAATCAATTGTCTAAACTTTCTTATGAACAATCATTGACCAAGACAAAGTTTAATCAAAACCAATGCATAGCTCCAATAAATCTTGATAATCAAACAATCTAAAAAAAGGATACTTACAATGAGGTTTTTGCTAGATGATGATCAACAACACAAACCCTATGTGGGTTTGAGCCTATGCCGCGGCACCACACAACCAGAATACCACAAACCCTAATTTTTGTTTACTTAACGTCATGCAACAACTTCATTCAATAACACGTATTTTAAGTCATCTTGTACCGCAACAAGTTAGATCAACCTCAATGCATCTTGATTCTTGAAAAATAATTGATTTTTTCTAAACTTGTTGCATGGAGATGTTTTAAATCAATAGAGAATGATTAGGGGTATTATATTGGTGTTTGATTTAAGATGTGTAAAGGATGTAGATTTAAATGAGGTTTTGAAGATACCAAGTTGGGGTTTAGGTGGCGCGATGTTATTACGATTTTAACCAGGGAAGAAGAAGAGTGGTAAAATAAATTTTTGTCTGATGTTTTGATTTATAGTAATTTGTGTTGTGTCGAATTTTATAACTGAAAATTTTTAGTAATGGACATGAGGTCTTGGGCCATAATCTTAGCTGTGGAGTGGGTTAAGTTAAGTGGATTAAAAGTATGAGGGTGTATGGCTTGGGCTTATGGCCGGTCTAAAGCAAGAGGGAGGAGTGGGTTTCGGCCCACTTCTTCCTAACTAATAATACTTATAAGTCTCGGGCCCTAAAACCTTTCCTAGTCCGACACTTTTTTTCCTAAAACGCAAACTTTAACTCGGTTGCACATGTAAACTTTTAAAAATAAAATTTATAATAAAGGTAAAAATCTAATTGACATGTCGATGCCAAAAATAACTCATGTCTTTGATTGATTCTTGTTTGCACAAAAATGTTAAGATTTTCTTTATAGCAAAGTCTCTTTATTCAATCTCAATGATCGATTTCTCCAAATATCTAGTAACAAAATAATCAATCTTTTTTTTTATTTTGTCTTTTTATAAAAACTAAAAGTTGGGACTTATAGAAGACACTTTTTTAAACACCTTTAATAAAGGGAGCATAAGCTAAAAACCAAAATTAAGCTCAAAAAGAGCTTTTGAAATTCTGTTCTCAGAAAGTGGGCTTTAAAGCTCACTTTTACTAGATTCCACTTAATCACTTGCAATAAGCTCAAATTAAGCTCAAACTTAAAAGCAAAAATTATTCTAGGCAGCTTATGATAACTACAAGCTATTTCTAATAAGCTTTTAAACTAAGAAACACTAAACCTTAACTGAATCTAATGATCAAACCTGCAAACTCAAGGTTTAACTCAAAAAGCACAAATTCAAATTAAGCTAATATTCTTAAAAAGCTATAAATAAGCCTGAGCTTTTAAAAACTAGATAAACAACTTTTAAACTATAGATCCAACCTATAAAAACAACAACTCAAAGCTAGAAATTAAAAACTAAAAGCTAGGACAGAAACTACTCTTTTTGGTCTTTTTGAGATTTTTGTTGAACTTTTAAGCTAAATGATCCTAAGTAATTAAGCTAGGATTTGAGAAATAAGACTTAATCTAACTTATCCTACATGTTAACTATAAGCTAGGTAAATTTAAGCTCCTAAATCCTGCTAACATCAGCTGAAAAGAGGCTTAAAGGTATAGCAGTGGTAACTTAATCTTACCACTGCTGATGCAATTGACAGAAGGCAAAGCAAGAATGCAGGTATCTATGAGAGATAACCTGCAATACTCACTCTTATTGAGTGAGTTGGAACACAAGGGAAGCTCAAAACAAGCCTTAAAGAGCTTGATGCAAATTTCAACTAGCAAATGAAATAAAACCAAGTTTCCCCTGGTGCTAAATTAAACTAATAAGCCATAAACTGAATTTAAGCTAAATATAACCATACAAACTAGCAAAAATCTGAATCAAATGTAAAACTCAAATTAACCAAAGTGAAAACTCAAATCATCTTTGACTTATGAAGTCAAACTATGCTATTCCAAACACTACTTAACTCCTTGACAGAATTGAAAAAGCTTTAGATATTAAGATCTAAAAGACTAAACCTAAGTACCAGATGATAATTAGCTTATGATAAGCCTAACAAACATAATTCAACAATTGATTCAGCTAAATTCTAAGATCTACACTATTTTCTACTATTTTTGGTTTTTTATAGATTTTAAGACAGAAATGAAAGCTACTATGATCAATACTAAACTAACTAAAAACAGGTAATTAAAAATGCAAAATAAGATTAAACTAAACTCAAATAAGCAACTAAGAATCAAATAAGCACAATTGATAAGCTAATAAGCAGTTAAGCAAAATTTAAGCTAGGAATCTAAGAACTTAAGAGTAAAAGAGAGACTTACTTGAGCCTTAGCTTAACAAAGGCATAAATGGTTCATAGAGCTTATCTACTAGCTCTGGCTTATCATAGATAAGCCAGTAATAGTCCATGAGAACCCTTCTATAATTGGTTCTCCTTCCAAAAGCTCATAAGTCCAAAATGGTTAAGGTAATTAGGCTGATTTTATGATTTAAGTTTAATTAAGGCTTGTTTAAGCCCAATCTAAGCTTATAGACTTAGAGAGCTTCAAAGTAGCTTATTGAGAGCTTATGATCAATAGTAGCAAGATATTGAAAGAAAAGTAAAAGCTTATGAGTGAAACTTAAAAGAGCTTATGATAAATTAAAGCTGAATTTCATAAATATAAAAGCTTGTTACATTACTTGAAAGAAAATTACAAAGGATTTTAAAGGAAATAAGCTGAAAACTAGAATTAAGCTAAAAAATTAAAAAATACTAACTAACTCTTGAGTGTGTGTGAAGTGTGAGTATTTATAGGCTCCTGAAGAAGCTTCTAGCCCCCTTGTCAGTTAGACGCTCCTCCCAATTATATCCGTACGATCTTCTCAATGATTGGATCTTCATTGTCCACCCTTGGATCACTTTTCATCTCACACGGATTGCCAAGCTGGCAATCCTTGTTGAGGCCCTTGTACTTGTTGTGTGAGTGATTGTAGAGTAAAAACCCATCATCCTTGTGCTTCTTGCCATAGCCACGTGGCATTGTGAGCTAAAGAGGGTGTTTGATTGACTTATTTGACCCTGCCATCCTGTTGTAGTCCTTATGAATTGACCAATGCACCCTTTAATTTGCATTTGCCCCTTGATTTGACCATAGGTAAATGAGGTAGGGGACGATCTACAGTAAAACTGTATTTCGCGCCCTTTTTTAACTAAACGGGTTAAAAGGGTAAGAGTTTGGGTTAATTGCAAAACTGGCCCCTCTCTTTGTTTGTCTCACGTCTTAGTGTAAAATGAGTTTAGAAAATGGCAGAACTCGTCCCTGTGGTTTTAATAAAAGGGAAATGGGCTTAGTAAATGGGCTTTTGGTTATGGGCTTGGACTTTTTGTTAAGGGCTTTGAATCCGGGTATGAGAATTAGGGTTTAATAGGCCCATTAGACCTTAGGGACTAATTGTGTAAATTTTGAAACTTGGAGGGTTGATTTGAAACATTTTGGGGTTTTGTCTTCTTTTGTGAGTGACTTCTGTTGACCAAGGTTGACTTTTTCTGGCTTTGGCTTTGAATTTCTGGCTTCTCTTGTACTCTTCTGATTCCCGTGTCCGTGTTTGCCCGTTTTTGACTGTTTTCTTATGATTTTTGATATATCCGTACCTGCACACACAAAACACAAAAAACAAGCATATCTTTGCCATTTTTAGTTTGTTTTGGGTCATTTAGGGCCATTTTTGGTATAAACAGATATGTGTATTTTACACTTAACAAGGATCCTTCCAAACAGAGGAGGATAATTGCAGAGATTGATCAAAACCCTTCTATTTCATTGGTACAAGATAAAGGAACTTCATGGATTCAAGAGGATATTAAGACTTAGGGGAGGACTAGTGCTGATACTGAGTTACTATTAGAACAAGAAGAGCCTACTGAACTAGTGGAAGATCCTGGTAGTGGTGAAAAGGGTAAAAAAGAGATTAGTACTGCTAATGTACCAGTTAGTACTGCTGGTGCAGAAGTTAGTACTGTCAGTACTAAAGATAGTACTGTTGCTGAAGGACTTGTGTATGTAAGGAGAAGTGCATCAAGGGAAAAGGATAAAGGGAAGGAAATTATGCAAGAACCTGAGCCTCTAAAGAAACTCAAGAAGAGGGTTCAAGTACAATTGAGTGTTGATGAGGAGTTAGCCAGGAAGTTATTTGAGGATGAACAAGCAAAAGCAATGGCAGAGCAAGAATAAGAAAAGATCAATTTTAAACCTGCTCTGGAACTACAAAGGCAGTTGGATGAAAGAGAAGAAGTTACAGCTAAAGCTCCATAAGTACATGATATTGACTGGAGTGATCCTGCTGTGCTAAGATATCATGCACAACAGAACAGACCTTACTCTGTAGCTGAAGTTAGGAAGAAATGGTCATGTACTTGAAGAATCAGGGAGGATACAAGATGAGTTATTTCAAAGGAATGAAGTATGAAGACATAAGAACTATATTTGAAAAGGTATGGGACCAAGTTCAATCCTTTGCTCCCATGGATTCTGAAAAGAAAAAGACAGTGAAAAGAAACCTGAAGGAAGATTGAAAAGAAAGGTTTCAAAAGCTAGAGAAGATAAAATCAAAAGACAGAAGATGCAGGATGATCCAGAGAAACTTACACTTAAGGAGTATGTGGAAGTTATTTCTGATTCAAAAGAAGTTATTAATGTGACTCCATTAGCTGTTAAATCTCCAATAGTTAGTTGGAAATCTTATTGCAAAGAAGATGTGGGATACTATGAGATACACAGAGCAGATAGAAGCTACAAAACTTATATGTTCTTTAGTGAGATGCTAAGTGATTTTGATAAAGAAGATTTGACTGTGTTATACAGACTTTTCAATGAGAAGAATGCATCTACAAGACCAGGATTTGATGATCTAATGCTTTGGGGAGATATGAAGATTATGCTTGAACTAGATAAAGATGATCTAGTCTGGAAAAATCATCACAGTCAAGAGTTGATTGAATGGAAACTCTATGATTCTTGTGGAGTTCACTCTTTAATGCTGACAGATGTAACCATTCATATGCTAGTTGAGAAGAAGTATCCACTTCCACAGGAAACACTTGCAAGAATGCTTAGGTGGAACCTTCATGTGAATAATGATGTCACTGAGATGGCATATGAGTTTTTAAGGTTTATCAAGTCTCAACTTCGTCAGTAAGCAGTAATGCGTTTGGAAGAATCCTCCTGGTGATCAAGAAGCCTACAATGAAGAAACTTGTTGATTAACAAGATGAATCACAAGTTTAGGGGAGGATTGTTGGAAATTAAGGTTTACTATAAAGTTTATATTGCTAGCTTAACTTAGTACTACCAAGCTTAGAGAGTTTGTACTGCACAAATTATAACTACTAGTACTAACTAGTTAGTACTGCTAGAGCAAAAGTTAGTACTGCCAGTACTAACTTAATACTACTAAGAAGAAGTTAATACCGCTGAAGACTTAAGACTGCATGAAGATAAAGACGTGTGAAGGGATATGCATGGATTTGTTCAGAGTATATATTCTATAAAGATAGGAAGATATTTATAAGATTATATATTTAGAAGATATGTTGATATCTTTTAGAAGTTTAGAAGATTTGTACTTATCTTGTAAAGGACTCCTTGGTGTATAAAAGGAGATCATAGGTTATGGTTTTAGATATCAGTTTTCCATAGAATTCATAGCTTCAAGGTTGTAAACCCTATCACTTCATTAGAGTGATCGTATTAATATATTGAAGCTTGTTATGTTGGTTATATATTTCTGTGTGTCAAACATAATTTACTGTTTCATTGAATATACTTCTTAGTGATATAAACTAGATTCCGCATAGTTTATATTATTCACTCAAAGTTTCATTCTTAGTATTTTTGGATTTATCCAAGGATACTAAACCTTACATCAAGCTAAGGAGTTAAAGATCTATTCATTGGGATCAACATAAAGTATGTAAAGTATGGGATGATTGGGAAGTTAACCATTATGGGAACGCCAACTTAGGTTGTTGTTTTTTATCTATGATCAAGACGTTGTAAATAGTTGTGTCTTTATCATGGTAATGGTCGGGGAAAAAAGTGTCTAGCAACTTGTATTTTAGACTTAATCTATTTGTTTCATAATTTTTATTCAACAACAATTTACTTCTCTTTCCTAATGACTAGCCGCTGGTTTTACGCGAATGAGGATTTGTACGAGCGTGCATGTCTATTCCGTCATTACGGGCATGCATGCATGTCTCAGCTGCCTTGTTAGTTTATGACTTTTGGTGAAAGTTAGAAGGTCTCTACCCTATATCATTCTTCATCCTAATCGTTAGTTAAATTTGAATGAGGATGTGATCGAACACACATGTCTATTCCATCGTTACGGCCATGTATGTATGCTTCAGCTGCCTTGTTAGAGTGGTACTTCTGGTGAAAGATTGAAGAATGATCAACCCTAAGCCTTATCTTACAAACCCATATTTACCTTTATAAACTTGTTACTCCTTAGCTTTAGCGGTGGAGATATGTAACCTTGCCAAGCTTATGATAGAAAACTCGTTACGACTGAGCAATTGAGTGAATTAGTTACATGTTACCACATAGATTAGTTGAGTGATTTGAGTGTTTTCATCTTTATATTTCGTGAGGTGTTTGGTTGTGTACTTGTAATAGATCAAATAAATGCTTAAACGGAAAAAATCCTTAGGGATACATATTTGTAAACTTCTAAAGGCTACTAGAGGACAAGTAGGATTCAAGTAGGGGGATATTTGATGACATCAAATAACGTCACTTTTATAGCATCATTTATCTTATGTATATTACCCATTTTGTATGATTATTGCAAAGAATTGTTACTTAATTGTTTGTATTTGAGAATTACAGTAATTATGGAGTACTTGGTGAAGTTATGCTAAAAGGCATGAATTTTGGAGCATAAACGAAGAGTTCAAGAAAGTCTACTGATCTGACAGCAAATACGCCGTAATATTCTAGACCTATACGACGTATCCAAGACTTTAATGAATCAAAAGACCATTGCCTGATTTTGAAGAATACGTCGTATCCACATCAATGATACACCGTATATAATACTTTAGTCAATGAAGAAGAATCAACTGGTTTTACCTCTATACGTTGTATCCATCAAGAAGATACGGCGTATCCGTGCCTACACTTCACAAATAACCATGAAGGATTGGAGACCCAATATGCCGTATCCAGGAGTCATCAATACGCCGTATTCACAATATAGTAATAAAATATTCTAGAAGATATCAAACGTGGTCCTTACTCTAAGAAATCTCCAATACGCCGTATCCTACATTGCTCGATACGGCGTATCAACTTGTTTCCAGAATCTATAAATAGAAGACCCTAAAGTCAGTTTTAGGTATGCAAGTGAATCTCTAAACCACCAAGTCGACCAAGAGACAAATAAAGAAGCCTAGAAGGTCAGAAAAGAGCCTCAAGATCATAGGAAAACTCTTGAAATCTTTGCGTAACCGAATACGCATTCGATTAAGGTTTCTTTATTTTAATAGTTCATATATCAAACCGTGTGTATTTTTACAATGACTATCGGCTGATACCTTTAGGTATCAGCCATGTTTATGAAGATTTAATGTTTGGTTTGTTTATATCGATTGCTTAATTTATCGTTGATTGTTGATTATGTTTATCAATTTATACTTGTTTACATACTTAAGTATGCGACCTATCATTCAACTAGGTCTAGTCTTACATATTTAATGTGTTGCAACTTCGATGTTGTTTGGGCGTAGGCTATGAGTCCGGGATAGCTCTCCATATTGCAATTTATATATCTAGAATAATAGGATCACAAATATTGACCTATCCTTACCTTTAGTTTAGTGAGCTTAGTTGAGCTATAAGGTGACCTTGGTATCAACGAGTACGTTCTTATTCCATTGGTAAGGACACGGATAGTGGACTACTATTGGGAATAAA
>BQNB010099401.1:0-24931 GCA_026074375.1 Tanacetum coccineum
TAACACTCTAAACACATAGGTCGCCGTCGCTTGCAGTATCAACATATACCATGCATTATGAAGGTCCAATTCTAAGAACATTCTTCTGCAGTTAATAGTTTAGAAAACATAGACATGCGTGATCGAACCGAACCGAACCGATGAAAATTGACTTTGAGGAAAACATACCAAAAACCGATCTGAAGTGAACCGAGCAAAACCGAACCGAAGTGAACCGAGCAAAACCAAACTCGAACCGAAGTGAACCGAGCAAAACCGAAACCGAACCGAACCGAGCAAAACCGAAACCGAACCGAACCGAGCAAAACCGAAACCGAACCGACCCCGAGCAAAACTGAACCGAATAGATAGTTTAGACGTATTTTTCTTTCTTTTAACCCGAACCGAACCGAGCAAAACCGAAACCGAAAACCATAAATATACAAAACCGAAAACCAAACCAAAAATGGCCGGTTCGATTTCGGTCGGTTCGGCTCAGCTCGGTTTGTCGGTTCGGTTCGGTTTTCGGTTGGTTTTGCTCAGCGCTAGTATGCACACCTTGCTTTCCTTATCATGAAGATTTGTCACATGATAGCGAAACTCATAATTTGCTCAACTCTGTTGTATATGTCACCCTTGTAATAGTTAATATGTATACATATTGAAGGCAGTGCGCATCAAAAATAAACTGAGATGATTGAATATTCATCTATGTGGCAAGGTAGTTAAAGGCGAAAGCGACCTCAAAGCGACATGCCTTTCCCTAAAGCTAGAATTGGGTCACTTCATTTAAATGCCATTGGTATTTGTAGATAGCGGCAAGCGACGGCAGACCATATGTGTTTGGCAGTGTTAGGATGTGAACATGTTCCTCCTAACGCTTCTACAAAAGCCTCGTACACTAGCAGCAAACATGTTAGATTGTGTAGCTTATTATATCTACAATAGCAACCGTATGACGTGTGTTATGAAAAACACTTTATAACCTATTTAAAAAGCTAACAAGCACTTTGTTAGAAAGTGTTTGGATACGCTTATTGTGTTGTTCGATACGCAGTAAGCCAACAAGCACCTAAATAAGTCAAATAGGTTGGAATTCCAAATTTCAAGCTTATTTAGGTGTATGTTGGCTTTCATTGTGTTATTGAAACACAATAAGCTTTGTCCAAACACTTTGTAAGAAAGTGCTTATAAGCTTTTTAGATAGGTTAAAAAGTATGTTTTGTTAACACAAATGTATATTTCCAAAACACAATAAGCACAAGCACACGGTATGATGTGTGTTATGAAAAACACACTTTATAACCTATTTAAAAAGCTAACAAGCACTTTGTTAGAAAGTGTTTGGATAAGCTTATTGTGTTTTAGGATACGCAGTAAGCCAACAAGCACCTAAATAAGCCTAGGCGTACAGAGAATGAGCTACATATGTATGTGTGAAATAACTGTTTAGAACAAATTTACAACTCGTATACAAATACAAATATTTATAAAGATAAAGAAACAAATAATACATACCTTCGGAAGCCGGTCGCTTAAAACCGGCTAAAAGCGAATCAACAGAACTATTGAGATCAAGACTACCAACCAATGTAGACCTACCAACCAAACTATCCTTATCGGCGTACATGGATGAATATTTAAACGAAGAAATTAAAGGATCTGAAGCAGCGAGATTCCTGTAATAAGATGGATCTGATGGTGCGTATTGATCGACCAGTGATTTCGTTGATTGATCTGATGATGTGCCGTATCCGTCGTAGAGATGGTTCGCCATTGTTGATTGTGGATCAAACCCTAAAAGGTTGTTTAGTTCACTTGTTGTTTTGACTGGGGAGTAAAACATGTACTGTAGTAGATATATAGGGTGTGTTTGGGCTAGGGCTGGGCCATGGGTGGGGGGTGGGGCTGGGCTTGTGCCTGAGCCGGGGCCGGGTTGGGCTTATATTATAATTTGAAATTGAAATTTGTATTTTTTTTATATTTGTTTGGTAAATTGGTTGAGGTTGTGGCTTATTATTGCAAAATTATTAAAAATGACATAATTAAATGAGTTTTTGGTATATGTTAAATATATTTGTGGATAAATAAGTAATTTATGGTTCAAAAGCTTCGGGCTAGAGTTTTTTTAGCCTTTTTTATGGGGCTGAGGCTTATAGAAACTTATGACTTATAAGCCATTTCATAAGCCCGCGTGACAAACGAGAATTGTTTTATAAGCTGACATATTTTAAAAATACAAGCCCCGATAAGCCCCTCGCTAAACATACCCTATAGTTTGCACATGGTTTAGACATTAAATTTTAATTAAGTATTAATTGTGTAAGTGTTTTATCTTATGTTTTGCACATTGAATATCTTGTTTACCATTATTTCACTAAGTGTGAATTCGGATTTCTTTTAATTTAAACAATTGTAACAAATATAATAAATGTTTCCTAACATATTAAACAAAGAATGATAATCCTCTTGTTTGTCGTATTGATATTAAAACTTGTATACGTGTGTGATAAACTTATATAATAGAATAACAATGATTCTTTATTGAACGCATATAGTAAAAATATTTTTTTTTCCGAATATTATTGCTTAAACTCATAAAGAGAAAAAACATGAGTTGTTCGTCTATGTACAACATCGTCTATTTATTTATATACACTAATTTGTGCTTTCATTTTGATATTAATGATCTTGTGCATATACGTGTTGTATTTTTAAAATTACATATATGTTGTATTTTTAAAATATAAAGTTTAGCGGTACAAAGTCTATGGGTTAATTGTTTTTTTTATATTATTAAAAAACATGAAACTTATAAATTTGCACTTAACTCCATATTATTTATTTAAAATTCAACCACTAAAGCTTTAATAATTATCTCATCTTTTTTTAAGTTTTTATTTTCACAAAGTTGACACATATATTTTTATGTGTTATTTTTTCACCACCAAATTCTTCCACTAGAATGTTTAATTTTGACCAAATTAGATTCAATTTTAACTTGTTTTTAACCAATCAGATCGCACGATTTTGCCTACATGTCAAAATCAAACGTTCTTATTGGTCTATTGTTTTTTCCTATGAGATCAGATCTCATTGAAAACTCTGAAATAATGTAATTCTTTTATTATATAAAAGATGTTAGCGTTTTTTATTTTATTTTATTTTTACTTTCAAAATCACTCTCAGTATTCACTTTTAAAATACACAAAATTTTAAGAAAAAACAACACTATAAACCAATCAAATATTGTTTTCACGCACATCTCTTTTCTCATTGATTAATTTACAAAATGAACATCTATATTAAGAAATCCCAAAATAGAAATGCAGACACGTTATAAGACAGAAGGAGCATGTTTTATAACGCATAAATTTTTTACATTATTTTAATTTTTATATAAAATTATTAAAATATAGTAATAAATTGAACAAAAAGATTTATAAAACATAAGATGAAAACAAAAATGTCATAAGCATGAAAAGAAGTTTGAATAAAACGCACCCTTATTGGTGATGTCTTTTGGATTTTAAATTATTGTAAGGTTTTATAAAAGTTTATTATAACATAAAAAAATATATTCATAAGTTCTAAAATAAGTCGAGAAAATAGATTTATGAAAACATAAGTTGAATACACATAAGATTATAATCCAAAATTTGAGTTTAAACAAACACGCATTTACTGATGATTTCTATAGGATTTAAAAGTGCAGTTGTGGGATTTGAGAAAGTAGATTTGTAGTATGGTCGATTGATATATCTCTATTACAATGCATACATATTCACCATCTAATTCCTAACAACACTCCAGCCTCCAAGCCTCATAATAATAATGAGACACTTCAAACATAACCCCACTAACATTTCAGCTTTTAAAATTTTAACATTTCCCCCCTAATACATCTGTTAGGTTCCACCAGAGATAATTAGTAGCAGCAAAATACTAGCAACAAACGAATTCAGACCAAGAGCATACAAGATCAAATCATAACATCAGAAGTAGTTTGGGAGCAACAAATGTTGATATTGTATTATTAGCAAAAGTTTTAGTACAAAGAAAACTATATGAGATGTAGTTATATAAGTCAAACAACCGACATACAATACTTAGGTCTAAAGAAACTTACTAATTAAGATACTATCAAAATGACCAAACTACCCTTTGGAGGTCAAGTCAAACATTTAACAATCTTCGCCTTGACTTTAGCTCCTAAGTGACACCATACTTCCAGTTATCGATATTGAGCAAATCTAAACAGTAGCGAAACTTGCTCAAATGAACCAGTTTAGTAAACACATCCGCAAAATTGTCGTGAGTGCCAATTTTCTTCACTTTTATTCTTCTTTCGGTGCGAATAAAGTGATAACGAACATCTATATGTTTAGTCCGGCCATAGTATACTTGGTCTTTAGCCAAACAAATAGCACTCACGCTATCGCAAAAACAAAGTTACTTGATCTTGAAAGAAATAAAAATCTTCAATCAAACCTTTCAGCCAAATTCCTTCCTTCTCCGCTTCCGTTAAAGTCATATACTCGGCTTCGGTAGTAGATAAGCCAACCGATGGTTATAATGTAGCTTTCCAACTTATAACCGAACTTCCAATAGTAAAAACATAACCAGTCAAGGATCTTCTCGCTGTCACACCCCGTAAATTTCAGGTCAATATTTTAAACTATTATGATCATTATTTTGAATTTTATTCGTTACGTTTGAATTTAACCTAAAACCGAGAGGTTATCCCGCGTGAATCTGAAAAACGTCATCGGATGCGTTCCGGCTCCGAATATTGATTAGTCGAGATATTATATGCATTATTTTATCTTTTCTAAGTGTTTCGTAGCTTATTTTGAATAGATAGATTTTCATATGTCGAACACTAAAAGCGGATTTAAAACGACCAAATTATGGCGAAATGAATTTTGGAACACTTTTCGGAAAAATAATAAATGAGGTTGCTGATGTGAATAGTAAATTAGGTTTTCGGACATTTTTGAGGTTTTAAAACATTGGCGAAACATATATAAACATTAGCGTATTGATTGGAAACACTAGAAATGTCATAACGGTAATTATGGAATGTCGAATGTTATAAAAGCGTAAGACTTCTAAAAATGGTAACTTTTGAGATAAGTTGTCGAGACGGATGTAAAAGTTAGGCGTTTAGGTATTGATAAAGCGTTTTCGGAAATATGGATTTAGCAAAATACAGGGGACGGTATTAACGTCTTGAAACTTAGAACTTTCCTAAAATAGAAAGTTTTCTAAAATAGTAACTTTTAGTAAACCGTAGCGTATTTTAATCATGAATATTTTGTCATCATAACGACACCAGTTTTTTAACTAAGACACAAACACATATGGTTGCCTACTCGTTATTGTGATAAGTTTACCACTCTTGGTTTCGAATATCATATCTTAGGCCTAGATGCGTCATTCCTTTAGGTGATAGCTAGGATTATGTATCACCTTCTCTTACGTGATTATCATTTGCTCATCGCTCTAATGTGAGTTCATAGCCTCACCTTTTAATCATTTTGAATAAATGTTTTACAAATTTGGGGTGAGAAACATTGCTTGTTTTAAACTTTGGACACAAGTGTTTTCGGTTATCATTTCCTGTTTACGTGTTGCCTAAGTAGCAATTTGACCACTATCATGCCCGAACCATCATGAACCGGTAATACTGTGGATCTAAATGGGATTAGTTAGTAAGCGTGCATGTTATAAATAGATCTATGTGGACCTTATCTATCCATATCTGGGTAAGCAAGCACTTACTTGTTTCTGGGTCAATGAACAAACGGATATATTTCATGTCGGGAATTCTTTGGGGTGTCTTGGTTAGACATCTGTAGGGCAATATCATCACTTGCATATTATATGTATCTCCTAATTTAGCATCGGTGTCATGAGCTTAGCGCAACGTAAATATTTTTCATGTGATATTGTATCTGTTATAATAGTCACATCATTTTTAAAATCTTATGGTCCAAACTTACATCAATTCAAATTTATGAATTCACCAACATTATGTTGATGTTTTAAGCATGTTTTCAGGTGCTTAGCTGGATTGTTTTGAAGTGCTATTTGATTTTTGCATGGCATGCCTGGGTGTCTTTCATAGATGTTTATCATTAATCTTAAATACGAGTTGTCTTATAAACATGTTATGATTCCGCTGCATTTTCCTTAAGCTTCCGCTAAAACTATTTCATTTATGTCGAGAATATTGTAATACTTATTTTGATTTATCCAAAGCAACGAGTTATGTTTTATTAAACGTCCATATAGTGGTCGTTTACTTGATCTTATGCGATGTATGCAATGACGTCACGCCTCTGGACACGTATTTCGTCTAGGTCTTGTTTGTGGGTGTGATAGATTGGTATCCAAAGCTAAGGTTATAGTAAACCAGGTAGCTTATACTAGGTTTGGTTTATAACCAGTATGTTATCCTACACAAGGTTATAAATAGCGTAAAGCATGGCGTGGCGGCATAGCCAAGCCTTAAGCTTTAGCGTGAGGTATTTGCGTCATAGCATTTTTAAGGCGTGCAAGGCGGCAAAAAATATTTATAGAGTGGTCAATATTAGTTACCTACTAGGCTTAAAATTGAGTTATAGAGTTACTAAGCCCGAATCCCATACAACCCAAATCATAAATACTTGTAAATAAGCTCAAATCCATGAAAACTTTTAAAAGCTTCAAAAAAAGGCGCGCTTTAGTTGCGATTTTATACGCCTTATCGCGCTGTATTATAGCTCGCATAGAGAGAGCTTGGCCTGTTTCGTAACGTGGAGGCCACGCCTCGGGCTATGGCGCCGCTATAGCGCGCCTTTTAGAACCCTGATCATACGTGTTCTTACCTGCTTATATATATATATCTAATAATAATAGCATTATATATATATATATATATATATATATATATATATATATATATATATATATATATGTATATATATATATATATGTATGTATATATATATATATGTATATATATATATTATGTATGGCTATTGCGTTCATGATGCTATGGTTTCGAGGTGGATGGACAGGGTCACATCTAGGCCATCTTAACCATCGGGATCATCATCTCACGACACTCTTGCACCATCATCTAGGTTTCCTATTGCCCCTATTGTTGCCCCACCCAGAGTTCATCGACGTCCAGCGATTCTTATCCGACCCGGTGAGGCTATCCCTTTCGGTCCACCTTACTGCACCCATCCTAATGGGCTGCATAAATTGTTGACTGCAAAGAAGAGAGTTTGACCTTTTTCTTGCTCGTAAGACTGCATGGATGAGTGTATCTCATTCGTTAATTGGATCGTCATTCTTTACCAATTTTACTTCAGAATCTCTTCTTCTGGTTCATCTTTGATTCTTCTTAGATACTTCCTCAGGTTCACCTTCAGATTCATTGTCAGACACATCATCAGTTCATTCTTCAGGGTTTGATGCATCAGGTCAGACTCATTCAGGACCATCGACTAGAGTTGCATCATCTAGGTTGGTTTATCCCCCGGTTATGACTCCATGATATAGTAAGACGTTTAGATGTTGGAGGTCTGCACCATTGTCTACTCCTTACCCACCGACGACATTAGAGTCATCCCTAGATTCATCTTCTGAGAGGTCATTGGATTCATCTTCACTTTTTGTTGGACCATCTCGCAAGAGATGCAGATCCCCTACTACTTCAGTATCGTTAGCTACTCCTGTTTCGAGATTGATAGCCCCTACTCATGTTGATATTTTACCATCTCATAAGAGGTTCAGAGATTCATACTCACTTGAGGATAGCAGAGAGGAGCATGTGGAGATTGATATTGCTGACGCGGAGGCTGTTGCAGATTTGGGTATTGGTGATAGAGTTGGAGCTCATACTGAGGATGGTATAGGTATGGGAGTTAAGATTGCTGCTAATGATATTAGGGAGGACGATGAGGATTTTGAGACTGCTCAGAGACAGTTGGAGGCTGGTCAGCTGATGGCTAGCGAAGAGAGAGCTGGTTTGACTGATAAGATTAGGAGGTTAGGATAGGAGAACCTAAGGGCTCGAGCTTTGTTGTGTATCGAGATAGATCGGATTGATAGTCTTCGTCATCACATGGCACTTTCGCAGGAGGAGTTTTGTTAGATTCGTAGGATCGTGATGATGCTCGGAGGAGACTTAGGAGATTGGAGTCGTTTATTGAGAGGCGTTTGGGATTTTGCCCTTAGTTTGGTAGTACCATGGTTATGTAGGACATTATACTAATGGTTAGGTCTAGATGTTAGTAGTAGAAATATTGTAAATCAAGTACCTCGTCATGGGTTGATTGTAACCGAATTCGATTTCTAACTTATATATATGAAATCTTATTTAATATCTATCGTGTGTTTTTTTCATCCTATAACACGATATTGTTATTTACTCGTTCTGGCAAAACATGTTGTTATTATATTTTATTTCATATTATGTATTTAATTCTCGTTATAAGTCACCGTAGATCGTTTGAATCTCATCATGTGTTATGTATTTTATTTAGGATATGACTATCACACGTTTTGGAATGACCCTGAAAGCTAATCGAAGAGCTCGATTGCCCAGCGAGTGGCTAAGGGGGAATATTTTTGGGGGCTAACTACAGCAATCCAGCTGCTAACGCTCTCGAGGCCGAAAGTCAAAGTCAAAATGGCAGTGACAGCGATAATGGAAATGGTAGAAATGGAAATGGTGGAAATTAGAATGGAAACCATGAAGATGGAGGAAACAACGGAAATGGAAATCCAAATAAGAATGGTAGAGGTACTATGCCAGTTGCTCGCTTGTGTACCTATCAAGACTTCGTGAAGTGTCAACAACTCAACTTCAAAGGGACTGAAGGAGTCATAGGTTTGACAAGATGGTTTAAGAAGATGGAAACATTGTTCCACATCATCAATTATCCATAAGTGTATCAAGTTAAGTATTCCACTTGCAATTTGCTAGATAGTGCATTAACTTGGTGGAATTCACACAAAAGGACATTGGAGTTGATGCTGCGTTTGCTATGACATGGAGAGATCTTATGAAGTTAATGACTGAAGTGTATTGTCCAAGGAACGAGATACATAAATGGAAACTGAATTGTGGAACTTGACTGTGAAGAAAAATGATTTGGCTGCTTATACTTATAGATTTCAAGAGTTGACTCTGTTGTGTACTAGAATGGTTCCAGGAGAAGAAGACCGAATTGAGAGGTATGTTGTAGTCTCATGACAACATTAAGGGGAATGTGATGTCTGCTGAACCACGAGAACTCTATGGTTAATAATTAGGTTGGCTAAGAGTTTGATGGGACAAAAAGTTAAAAGCTTTATGCAATTTAGAGTGCTGAGAACAAATAAGTTTAAGGGAGCAATCAAAGGAGACAAACAATGCACAACAACCCCCGTTCAAGAGGCAGAATATTGGAGGATCAAATGTGGCCAGAGCCTATACGGCTGGTGGTAATGAAGGTCGGGTTTATGTTGGACCTCACCCTCTTTGCAACAAGTGCAAGTTACACCATGTTGGGCCATGCACTGTAAAGTGTAGAAGTTGTGGAAAGATTGGTCATTTGACCAGGGATTGTAAGCCCGCAGTTCCCGCGGCAGTTAATCAGAGGGCCCCGATGGTGAATCAAAGGAGTGCCACATGTTTTGAATGTGGATGGCAAGCAAATTTCAAGAAGGATTGCGCCAAACTGAAGAATTAGAACCATGGAAACAAGCATGTTATTCTTGAAGTTAGAGGCAAAGCTTATGCTATTGGTGGAGGAGATGCAAACCGGGAGTAACAACGTTGTCACGTGTATGTTTATTCCAAACAACATTATGCTTTGTTATTATTTGATTCGGGTGTCGATCGAAGTTTCGTATCGACTAATTTTAGTACCTTGCTTGATATAATCCTCGATACCTTAGACGTTAGTTATGCTGTCGAATTAGCCGACGGAAGGATTGTCAAAACAAATACTGTACTTAGAGGTTGTACCCTAGGATTATTAGGTCATCCGTTCAATATTGATTGAATGCCCATAAAGCTTGGTAGTTTTGACATCATCATCAGTATGGATTAGTTGTCGAATAATCATGACGGTGTAATCTGTGACGTGAAGTATAGTACTTATTCCTTTGGAGGACGAAATTCTGATCGGTCAAGTGATAGGAGTGATAAGGGAGAGATTCGACGTTGAATATTATATCGCATATGAAGACTCATAAGTATATGGATAAAGGTTGTCAAGTATTCCTGGCACAAGTTACGAAGAAGGAAACAGAAGTTAAGTCGCAAGAGAAGCGACTGGAGGACGTGCCAATTGTATAGAAATTTCTGGAAGTCTTTTCAGAAGACTTGCCTGGATTGCCACATGCGCGACAAGTTGAATTTCAAATCGACTTAGTCATGGTGCTGCACCTGTGGCACGAGCCCCTTATAGACTTGCTCCGTACGGAAATGCAAGAACTGTCTGCGCAACTGCAAGAACTTTCTGACAAGGGATTTATAAGGCCGAGTTCTTCACCATGGGGAGATCCGGTCTTGTTTGTCATAAAGAAAGATGGATCTTTGCGGGTGTGTATCGATTACCGTGAACTGAACAAGCTTACTGTTAAGAATCGATACCCACTCCCGAGAATCGATGACTTGTTTGATCAACTGCAAGGATCAAATATCTACTCGAAAGATCGACTTGAGGTTGGTATCACCACTCAGAGTTCGTGATGGAGTATATTCCAAAGGACGGCGTTAGGGACTGTTATGATATTACATGTTCCAAAGTAATGCCCCAACCCCCCAGTTTGGATTGACAAATGCACGACGGTATCTGGATCTTAATGAATTGGGGTGCTAACCATTCGTGGATAAATTTGTTATCGTGTTATTGATGACATTTGATATACATCAAGGAAAAAAACAAAGTGAACATGAAAGGACATTTTAACGCAAATTCGGAGTTACTTATGAAAAACAAAAACATAAATAAAAAAGGGGGGAAACCAAATAGAATTAAAAAAAACACTTTTTGTTATTTTTTTTTTTTTTAACGGGCCAAGTTTTCAAGTGTGATTTTTGGCTTTTCTAAGGTACAATTTCTCGGTCACTGTGTTCATAGAGATAGGATATCATGTGGACTCCGACTAAGTTGTATTAATTAGGGATTGGGACATCGCCTAGGACACAGATCAAAGATTCTGTCAATTCTTAGGTCTTGCTGGTTATTACGAGGTTTTACTGAAGGTTATCGAAGATTGCTAAACCATATGACCCACAATTGAACTCAGTAAGAGAATGAAATTTGATTGGGGGTGATAAGAAAGACGCTGCACTAGACATTGAAGCAGAAGTGTGTAACACCCCAAATGGGTGCAGCGGAATATGTCCGGGGCGATATTCCATAATTACAACTGCTTTAGATACAAGAGAACGACCTCTAAATGTGTCGTTTGAAAAGTAATCTCGTTGATTTTCTTGAAATTGATATAACATTTATCCCATAATTGCATCACATGAAAAGTTTGAAAATAACCACGAGATATGATCTTTTGTATTTTAAGTAGAAATCCATAAATGAAATCTTGTCAATTTTTTAGACTCCATGCAACTTCAAGTAAGCAAGATCTAATTCACCTGAGGATAAAACATGCTTAAAAAGTGTCAACTTTTAAAGTGGTTGAGTTCAATAGGAGTTTTGGAGTATTAAATGTAAATGTTGGAATCTAAAGATTTATAAAGTATGTATGATTATTTCAATCCTTATAATAATCGCCAAAAATGTAAGAGTAAATGTAGAACCAAAAGAGTTTAGTGTTTATTGCTTCGCCGCAATATAATAAAGAGTGTTCAGAAATTAGTAATGTTCAATAAGTAGGGTTTTTATGGACAGTGAAATCGTTGGTTCTAAAAATGTATGAGTTCTACTATAACAGATCAGTACCACATAAATAATAATCTACTATTGTGCTAAGTCATGACACTGAAGCCGTCATCTATGTATGCAATTTAATGCAAATAAAGGCCGTGTAGATGTTCAAACCCGTAACCATCTAAATTGTTCGACATGTATGCATTCGTGTTTCAGTTTACGTCGAAAAAAATAGTGAGAGCCAATCACTCCGATAGGGATGTCAATCCCAAATAGATCTATTTATACACTCGCGCTTCCTCAACCGGTCCTCCGGTCAAGAAGTGAACAGTTCTGATATGGGGGCAATGGTAGGTTATGTTACTTAGGCACATGTAACAAGGAGATGATACCGAAAACACTGTGTCAATAAAAAATTAACTATTGTATTCGAAAAATAGCTTTGAGTCTTAATTCCATAAGTAGAAAAGAGTTTGATTTAAATCCAAGTAATTGGGTTTGTAATGAGTTTGTAAAACATTTCGTAAACGTGTATCAAATGAGTATGTGACAAGGTATAAACCAGTTTGTAATCAACTATGTTATTTTGTTGTATGAATTGCAAAATCAAGTATGTAACAAATGTGTAGGATAGTATGTTAAAAAGATATTGTAAACGAAATGTAAATAAGTTGTATTGAGCAACTGTATTTTCCCACGTAGATTTGTAAAGTAAATGTAAACAAGTGAAAGCGTGGGTTTTAAACTCACCGTAAGTGAATGATTGATTTCTAAATCAATATGTGACTCATCTCAGAAATCCGAAATGCAACGTAATTTATTTATAGGTGGTCCCAAGCCATGAGTATAATGTACTTTATGGTAATAAAAACATTACATGTTAAATAGGTTACACCACCAACAAATAGTTCTTATATTAAATTGGAAAAGTTGAGTAATTAAATAAGTAAACTGTGTAAATACAAGTAGTTGTGTTTGGAATCCGTAAAGGAAAAGTATTGCTTATTGATCATAATTGCTATTATTAAAAATTTATGATATAATGTGTTAATTAATTATATATTGATATTATATAATTAATTTGATCATTTTATAAAATAATGTGAAAAAAATAAAAATTGTGCGCGCGGTTTTAAAAACCTCATATCTTTATCGTTTTAACTCCGTTTTATACGTTTCTTATGTTCACGACTTCGTATTAAGAAAATCTGTCAAAATATTATATTTATAAAAATTAACCCTCTGATGAACAGTAACTTTTACTGTTCATAACAGTTTATAAAAACTACTTTTATGTAATTAATTATATATAACTTGTGTAAAGCATAACTTGTTCATTTTAATTCCGTTTCTCGAGTTTCTTACGCCCTTGGATTCGTCATGAAGAGTACTATGTTTACAAAATATTTATTTTTATAGATCAAATCTGAAACAGTAGCCTTTGTATAAAATCACTTTTATAAAATCACTTTTATACGTTTAATTTACGTAAACTTGTAAATGTCATATCTTCCTCGTTATAAATCCGTTTTTCAGGTTCTTTATATGCTTACGATCCTTGTAATGAGTACTATTTTAATAAAATATAAAATGTATAATTTAAGAGTCAAATTCAAACAGTAGGTTATGAAAATTAATTAGAGTTTTATGATTAATAAAACAAGTTTTATAATTCCTTTTATTTAGAAACTTTGCACCATTCTTTTACCAAGTTTTTTTATGTATGTCTTAACATATAATATTTCATCTAAAAGTTCCATACATTGTCCAAATGGAATCCATGTCCTTGTGACCTTTTACACATCAACTTGTAAATAAACCTTCAACACCATTTAATTTGTAAATCATTCATATAAATTATTTAACACTTATATATAATGTGTACTTCCATTTTAAGTGTTATTCCACCCTATTTATAAATAAATTCGAATTATAATGTCCTTGTAATATCTCACAATTTCATGAAAATAAGCTAGGTGGTGATTAACATATATAAGCAAGCATGTACATAATTTAATGAATGAATGGAATGTTTAAACTTTAAATAGACCTTATGGAAATGTAGAGGATTAAAGAACACAAGCTTACACTTAAGCTTAAACGCAATAAACCAACCACAAGATCAAACCCTAATTAGGAAAACCCTAATTAGTTTATTGTATGATCTTGTTAAATCACAAACCCAAGCTTCCAAAACACCTTGAATGATCTTAGATATGAATAATAATAAGTCTTGAACACTTGTATCCTTGCTAGAAATCAAAGATTAGGAAAACCCTAGACAATTAAAAGATGTCGTGGGTTTTTTATGAAAAGGGAGGGTTCTTTGCTATGATTTTATTTGCTAGTGAATAGAGAGTTTAAATGGTACTTCTTTTATTATCAAGAGTTAGTGCTTAACCTACCTTAAAATAACCATGGTTGAGATGTGGGGTTAAGGTACAAGATGTAAGAGCTCTCCTCCTCCCTAGGAGGAGAGAGATGCATGTGTGAGGGGGAGGGAGTACCATTGACTTGACAATTACTAGAAACTTGCTCCAATGTGTCCTTGGTTGAGTTAGGAAACATATTAGTGTGATTTTTGAAATGTATTAAGTGTGCATACATACATATCCGGCCCTAATGGATTTTGTGATGATAAAATAATTTAATTTTGTGTATTGGGTATAAATGTGGGTATTTGTTTGAGTATAGGTGGGTATAGGTGCTTTCGGGTATGCCCGAATGTAATTTATTGCTAAACGTAAGCGTTTTACGTAACCAACAAAAATAAATTATGAAAAGTTATAAATTATACTCCTTATAATCCTATAACACTTGCTTGATGTAAACTTTAATTTGTTTGGTGTCCGTTTACGTTGAATGTTGATTTTTAGTTTACGCGATTTAACTATACGATAATAATTAAAAGTAAACGCGCAAAACTCTAAAAATAAATAATGGAATAATTGAAGTCGTAAATGACCTGAGAATGAGAAATGTTACAAACATGATAAATAATTTATTAAATACTTTTATTTAATAAAAAGTGATAATTTAATATAATTAAATTATTTTAGTGTCGGTTTTCGTTGTACGCGATTTTCAAAATTTGCGAGATGTCTTCTCGTTTTCGTTTCAAATAAGTTGGAAAAATAAACGTGTAAATGAGAGATGAGTAATAATAAATATGATTTATTATTTAAATATGTTTCAAAAAAATTACCGGCTACGCGGTAATCGTTATTATGTGACCGTAAAAGGTCAAAAAGTCAAGTACAACCCAAAAAGTCAAAGAGTAAAGTAGTAATTTAAAATTCTGAAAATTTCCGGTTGTTACAAGTTGTGTAGTGCATCGATTTTAACTTTAACCGAAGGAAGTAAAAACTTCGTGGTTTATTGCGATGCTTGTCACAAAGGGTTGGGCGCGGTGTTGATGCAGTAGGAGGGAGTCATAGCTTATGCATCTGGCCAACTCAAGATCAACGAGAAGAACTACACGACGCATGATTTGGAGTTGGGAGCTGTGGTGTTTGCTCTCAAGATGTGGAGACATTATTTGTACGGCACGAAGTGCGTTGTGTTCACTGATCATAAGAGTTTGCAAACATATTAGATCAGAAGGAGTTGAACATGAGACAACGTAGATGGTTAGAGTTGTTGAGTGATTACGTTTGTGAGATTCGTTATCATCCAGGTAAAGCGAACGTGGTGGCGGATGCCTTAAGCCAAAAGAAACGGATTAAGCCACTACGAGTTCGAGCTTTGATCATGACGATTAGTTTGAATCTTCCTGTGGAAATTATGAAGGCTTAAAATGAGGCAAGAAAGGAGGAAAATTATGAAACTGAGGATTTCTATGGAATAATTAAGAAGCTAGATTCCCGTGCAGACGGAACATTGTGTTTGAATGGGAGAAGTTGGATACCTTGTCGTGGTAGCTTAAGGGAGTTGATTATGCGTGAGTCGCATAAGTTAAAATATTCAATACATCCTGGATCAGACAAGATGTATCAAGATTTAAAGAAGCTGTATTGGTGGCCGACTATGAAGGCGAGATTGTCTCACTTATGTCTGTTAGTGTTTTATCTGTGCTAAGGTCAAGGATGAGTACTAAAAACCATCCGGTCTATTGGTTCAACCTGTGATCCCAGTATGGAAGTGGGAGATAAGTTTCCAAAGACGCCGACTGGTCAGGATACAATTTGGATAATTGTTGACCGACTTACAAAATCCGATCATTTCCTGCCAATGAAGGAAAACAACTCAATGCAGAAGTTGACAATACAATACTTAAGGGAAGTTGTCTCGAAGCATGGTGTGCCAGTTTCAATTATTTCTGACCGAGATGGTAGATTTACATCTCAATTCTGGAAATCGCTAAACAAAGCTCTAGGTACTCAATTAGATATGAGTACGGCTTATCATCCACAAACTGATGGTCAAAGTGAAAGGACCATCCAAACTTTAGAGGACATGCTGCGTGCTTGTGTGATTGATTTTGGGAAAGGTTGGGATAGACACCTACCTTTGGTGGAGTTTTCTTACAACAACAGTTATCACACTAGTATCAAAGTTGCACCGTTCGAGGCTCTGTACGGTCGCAAGTGTCGATCACCTATTTGTTGGGATGAGGTTGGAGACGCTCAGCTCACTGGCCCAAAAAAAAAAATTTATACAGAAAAATACAACTGTGAAAAATCTTTCCGACCAGAAGCGTATTCATGCCGTCGTGATAGGCAAAGAGTTTTTTTAGCCGATAGAATCGTAAACCCAGGGAGTTTTCATGTTGGAGACATGTATGTTGAAAGTGTCACCATGGAAAGGGGTGATACGTTTTGGAAAACAGGGAAAGTTGAACCCTCGTTATATTGGACCATTTAAGGTACTTGCTAAGGTTGGAACGGTTGCTTACAGACTTAAACTCCCAGATCAATTAAGTCATGTTCATAGAACATTCCATGTTTCTAATTTGAAGAAGTATTACGCCAACGAACCACTTGCAATTTCATTAGATGAAATTCAGATTGATGACAAACTTAACTTTATCCGAGGAACCGGTCGAGATCAAGGACCGTGAAGTGAAGCAGTTAAAACAAAGTCGTATCCCTATTGTTAAGGTGTGTTGGAATTTAAGGCGAGGTCCTGAATTCACTTGGGAACACGAAGACCAAATGAAAAAGAAATACCCTCACCTCTTCGCTAAATCTAAACCTACGTCTGAATCAATGTCTTAAGCTTTGAGGACAAATCTCCTCTAACAGGGAAAAGATGTCACACCCTGTAAATTTTAGGTCAATATTTTAAAATATTCAGATCGTTATTTTGAATTTTATCCGATTACCGTTTGATTTAACCTAAAACCGATAGGTTATCCCCGATAAATCTGCAAAAACGTTCTTGGACGCGTTCTGGCTCTGGATATTGATTAGTCGAGATATATATGCTTATTTTATCTTTTCTAAGTAGTTTCTTCGTTTCGTCATCCATGATATTTATTTTCACGGTTTAGCGTATTATTTATGTTTTTTGCGTTTTTGATCAAACGGAACCTCAAAAACCCGTAATCTTTTCGTATAAACTCTAGTTATCGTTTGTCTTGAGTTTTTAAGTCAAAATTTTGTGGTCATCCCCCTCCCCTACTTAATTCACACGCATACATACACACACAAATTAATTCATGTGAAATCTTTCTACTTTACTTCAAATTCATGCATGCAAGGTGGTGAAAATGACACCTTGTTCTCTTCCTCACAACAAGCCAACATGTTCTTACAATCTTACATGCATTCAAATGAGGAATTGAACCAACAAATCCTTTTGTTTAAAAATAAATCTTGTCAGCTTGTTCCGTCTGCACCTCACCACACACACCTTTGGTGTGTGTTGGTCACCTAGTCCTATTATTCCTTCCTTGATAAGTCTTGGCTCTTAAAATATCTCTAACCCTAGTTTGTCCCTATATAAGGCTTATCATATCACACATTAGGTATTCATTTCTTTCTAACAAAGCCATCAAGAGATCTCATCAATCTTTTTCTCCTCTCTTAGCCGCGGACATTAACACACATACACACACATACACATTCCATATTTTTTATTTCTATCAAGATTCATTCATTTCAAGATCATTTCTAATCATATCTATGGGTGTTCCAAGGGTTTGATCATTGTTTTCAAGGTTTTCTAAAGATTTCAAGAGTTAAGGTTTTGATATTTCAAGAGGGTTTTTGCAAGATTATTTGAGGTTTATAGATCTAAGGATTTTGGGTTAGATCTTGTGTGTTTCTTGACTCATCTTATTCTTATAAGTGTTCTATTCTATCTTTTGTGATTCTTTATGGTTCTTATGCAATATTAAGGCTTTATGTGTTTGTGTTTTTTGAAAATAAACAAGTTGAAACGTAAATTGTACCGTATTTTAATCATGAATATTTTGTCATCATCACGACATTATTTTTCTAACTAAGACACAAACACATATGGGTGCCTTCGTGATTGATAAGTTTACTACTTTTGGTTTCGTATATCATACCTTAGTCCTAAGGCGCGTCATTCCTTTAGGTGACGGCTAGGATTGTATATCATCTTTCTCTTACGTGATTATCATTCGCTCATCGCTCTAAGGTGAGTTCATAGCCCCACTTTTTACTCATTTTGAATAAATGTTTTACATATTTGGGGTGAAAAACATTGCTTGTTTTTAAAATTTGGACACAAGTGTTTTCAGTTATCATTTCTTGTTTACGTGTTGCCTAAGTAGCGATTAGACCACTATCATGCCCAAATCATCATGAACCGTTAATTACCTATGACCAATGGGATTGGTTAAGCAAGCGTGAATGTTATAAATAGATCTATTTAGGATTAATTATCCCTATCCGAGAAAGCAAGCACTTACTTGTTTCTGTGTCGATGAACAAACGAATATATTTCATGTTGGGAATTCTTTAGGGTGTCTTGGTGGGACATCTGTAGGGCAATATCATCACTTGTATATTATATGTATCTCCTAATTTAGCATCAGTGTCATGAGCTTAGCGCAACATAAATACTTTTCATATGATATTGTATCTGTTATAAAAGTCACATCACTTTTAAAATTTTGTGGTCCAACCTTACATCAATTCAAACCTATGAATTCACCAACTCTATGTTGACTGTTTTAAGCATGTTTTCTCAGGTGCTTAGCTGGATTGTTCATGAAGTGTTATTTGATGTTGCATGCATTGCTGGGTGTCTTCCAAGAATGTTTATCTTTAAACTTAAATACTCGTTGTCTTAAAAACATGTTATGATTCCGCTGCATTTTTCTTAAGCTTCCGCTAGAACTATTTTATTATATCAAGAATATTGTAAGACTTATTTTGTTTTAATCAAAGCAACAAGTTATGTTTTATCAAACGTCCATATAGTGGTCGTTTACTTGATCTTGTTTGATGTATGCAATGACGTCACGCCTCCAGACACGTATTCCGTCCAGGCCCCTCCGTATGAGGGGTTTAATTGTGACTATATGGTATCAGAGCCAAAAAAAGGGGGGTTTTATAATGAACCACGTAGCTTATATTAGGTCTGGTCTATAACCGGTATGTGATCCTACGTGTTCTTACCTACTTATATATATATATATATATATATATATATATATATATATATATATATATATATATATATATATATATATCATATTGCCATAATTACTTTATACATCATTTTGCCATATCATATTTTGCATCATACTTATTTTCTCAACGTTGTACGCACTTGGCATGGTTTCATATAAAGAGAGATATATATAAACTTTTGCTTGTGCAGGTTATGGCAGCTTCTGTTATTCCTATTTCGTCGGATTCATTTGAGGAGAGTGTGGTTCTCATGTCCGACGAGTGATTATTTTCGGCGCTATTCCTGCCATTATCCCTATTATCCCTGTGGTTCCTGCTAAGGTTTCCATTGTACCTACTGATCCTTTAGTTGCACCGGAGGTGGGATCAGTTTTTGTCACCTCACCTGTCGGAGTGCTTGATTTGGTGGATTATTCATCTTCTGATTCTGATCCATCAGAGGATTCCTTACCTCCAGCACCAGAGTTACCATTCATTTCACCCTTATTGTGTTTTGATGACTCGGAGGCAGACAGTGAGTCCGAGCCTACTGAGCAGAGACCCGAGAGGCATGAGTCTCTTGCCGCTCATAATGCTATGGTTTCGAGGTGGAGGGACAAGGTCGCATCTAGGCCATCCTCACCGCTGGGATCATCATCTCATGATGCTTTTGCACCATCATCTGAGTTTCCTGTTGCCCCACCTAAGATTCATCGATGGCCAACGATTCTTATCCGACCCGGGGAAGCTATCCCTTTCGGTCGACCTTACAGCACCCATCCTAGTGGGTCGCGTAAGTTGTTGACTGCAAGGAAGAGAGTTGGACCTTTTCTTGCTCGCAGACTTGCATGGAGACATGTATCTCATCGTTCATCGGATCGTCATTCTTCACCAGACTTTACTTCAGACTCATTTTCTTCTGGTTCATCTTCGGATTCTTCATTTGATACTTTTTCAGGTTCACCTTCAGATTCATTGTCAGACACATCATCAGTTTATTCTTCAGGGTTCGATGCATCAGGTCAGACTCATTCAAGACCATCGACTAGAGTTGCATAATCTAGGTTGGTTTATCTCCCGGTTATGACTCCACGATATAGTAAGGCGTTTAGACGTTGAAGGTCTGCACCATTGTCTACTCCTTACCCACCGACAACATCTGAGTCATCCCCAGATTCATCTTCTGAGAGATCATTGGATTCATCTTCACTTTCTGTTGGACCATCTCGCAAGAGATGCAGATCCCCTACTACTTCAGTATCATCATCTACTCCTGTTTCGAGATCGATGACCCCTAATCATGTTGATCTTTTACCACCTCGCAAGAGGTTCCGAGATTCATACCCACCCGAGGATAGCAAAGAGGAGCATATAGAGATTGCGACTGCTGATGCAGAGGCTATTGCAGATTTGGGTATTGGTGATGGAGTTGGAGCTCATACTAAGGATGGTATAGGTATAGGAGTTGATATTGCTGCTATTGATATTAGGGAGGACGAGGAGGAGTTTGAGGTAGAGGCCAGTGCGGGAGGCACGATGAAGATCGATGTAGATCCATTGGTTACTGGTGGTATTTCTGAGTCCACTAGAGGAGATGTTCTTGATCTTGAGGGTACTCTTTATGATATAGTTCACTACATGTCAGATGTTCCTTTTGATAGGATTACTAAGTTTGAGACTGCTCAGAGACAGTTGGAGGTTGGTCAGTTGATGGCTAGCGGAGAGAGAGCTGGTTTGGCTGATAGGATTAGGAGGTTAGGACGGGAGAACCTAAGGGTTCGAGCTTTGTTGTGTATCGAGAGAGATCAGGTTGACAGTCTTCGCCATCACATGACACTTTCGCATGAAGAGTTTTGTCAGATTCGTAGGGATCGTGATGATGCTCGAAAGAGACTTAGGAGATTGGAGTCGCTTGTTGAGAGGCGTTTAGGATTTCGCCCTTAGTTTGGTAGTACCATAGTTATGTAGGACATTAGACTGATGGTTAGGTCTAATTGTTAGTAGTAGGAATATTGTAAATCAAGTACCCTGTCATGGGTTGATTGTAACCAAACTCGATCATAATATATATATGAAATCTTATTCTACTATTCCATCGTATGTTCATCTTTAATACGATATTGTTATTTATTCGTTCTGGAAAAACGTGTTGATATTATATTTTATTTCATATTATGTATTTAATTCTTGTTATGAGTCACCATAGATCGTTTTGAATCTCATCATGTGTTATGTCTTGTGTTAGGACATGACTATCACATGTTCCGAAATGACCCCTGAATCAATCGAAGAGCTCATTGCCCAGCGAGTGGCTGAGGCATTGGCTAACTATGAGGAAACCCGTGCTGCTAACGCTCTCGAGGCCGAAAGCCAAAGCCAAAATGGCAATGACGGCGATAATGTAAATGGTGGAAATGGGAATGGAAACAACGGAAATGGAAATCCAAATGAGAATGGTAGAGGTGCTATGCCAGTTGCTCGTGTGTGTACCTATCAAGACTTCGTGAAGTGTCAACCGCTCAACTTCAAAGGGACTGAAGGAGTTGTTGGTTTGACAAGATGGTTTGAGAATATGGAAACAATGTTCAACATCAACAATTGTCTAGAAGTGTATCAAGTTAAGTATGCCACTTGCACTTTGGTAGATAGTGCATTTAACTTGGTGAAAATCCTATAAAAGGACAATTGGAGTTGATGCTGCATTTACTATGACATGGAGAGATCTTATAAAGTTAATGACAGAAGTGTATTGTCTAATGAACGAGATACAGAAAATGGAAACTGAATTGTGGAACTTGACTGTGAATAACAATGAGTTAGCTGCTTACACTCAGTTGACCCTGTTGTGTACTAGAATGGTTCCAGGAGAGGAAGACCAAATTGAGAGGTATGTTGGAGGTCCCCCTAACAACATTCAAGGGAATGTGATGTCTGCTGAACCAACGAGACTCCAGGATGCAATTCGGTTGGCTAACAGTTTGATGGACCAAAAGTTGAAAGGTTATGCAATTAGGAGTGCTAAGAACAAAAGAAAGTTTGAGAGCAATCAAAGAGACAACCTTGCACAACAACCCCTGTTCAAGAGGCAGAATGTTGGAGGATCAAATGTGGCTAGAGCCTATATGGCTGGTGGTGATGAAGGAAGGGTTTATGTTGGACCTCACCCTCTTTGCAACTAGTGCAAGTTACACCATGTTCGGCCATGCACTGTAAAGTGTAGAAGTTGTGGAAAGATTGGTCATTTGACCAGGGATTGTAAGCCTGCAATTCCCACGGCAGTTAATCAGAGGGCCCCAGTGGTGAATTAAAGGAGTGCCATATGTTTTGAATGTGGAAGGCAAGGGCATTTCAAGAATGATTTCCCCAAACTGAACAATCAGAACCATGGAAACAAGCTTGTTATTCCTGAAGCTAGAGGGAAAGCCTATGCTATTGGTGAAGGAGATGCAAACCTGGGATCCAACATTGTCACGAGTACGTTTCTTCTCAATAACCATTATGCTTCTGTATTGTTTGATTTGGGTGCCGATCGAAGTTTTGTGTTGACTACTTTTAGTACTTTGCTTGATGTAATCCCCGATACCTTAGACGTTAGTTATGCTGTCGAATTATTCGATGAAAGAATTGCTGAAACAAATACTATGCTTAGAGGCGATACCATAGGACTATCAGGTCATCCGTTCAACATTGATTTATTGCCCGTAGAGCTCGGTAGTTTTGACGTCATCATCGGTATGGATTGGCTGGCGAATAATCATGCGGTGATTGTCTGTGACGAGAAGATAGTACGTCTTCCTTTTGTAGATGAAATTCTGATCGTTCAAGGAGATAGGTGTGATAAGGGGAAGAAATCGACGTTGAATATCATATCGTATACAAAGACTCAGAAGTATATAGAGAAAGGTTGTCAAGTATGTCTGGCGCAAGTTACAAAGAAGTAAACCGAAGTTAAGTCGAAGGAGAAGCGACTAGAGGACGTGCCAATTGTATGAAAATTTCCAGAAGTCTTTCTAGAAGACTTGCCTGGATTGCCACCTGTGCGACAAGTTGAATTTCAAATTGACTTAGTCCCTGGTGCTGCACCTGTGGCACGAGCCCCTTATAGACTTGCACCGTCAGAAATGCAAGAACTGTCTGTGTAACTGCAAGAACTTTCTGACAAAGGATTTATAAGGCCGAGTTCTTCACCATGGGAGCTCCGGTCTTGTTTGTCAAAAAGAAAGATGGATCTTTTAGGATGTGTATCGATTAACGTGAATTGAACATGCTTACTGTTAAGAATCGATACCCACTCTCGAGAATCGACGATTTGTTTGATCAGCTACAAGGATCAAGTGTCTACTCGAAGATCGACTTGAGGTCTGGTTATCACCAACTCAGAGTTCGTGACGAGGATATCCTAAAGACGGCGTTTATGACACGCTATGGTCATTACGAGTTCCAAGTAATGCCTTTTGGATTGACAAATGCACCGACGGTATTCATGAATTTAATGAATCGGGTGTGCAAGCCATTCTTGGATAAATTTGTTATCGTGTTCATAGATGATATTTTGATCTACTCAAGGAACAAAGTGGAACATGAAGGACATCTTAAGAAAATTTTAGAGTTACTTAAGAAGGAAGAATTGTACGCCAAGTTTTCAAAGTGTGAATTTTGGCTTTCTAAGGTATAATTTCTCGGTCACGTGATTGATAGAAAAGGCATTCATGTGGACCCAGCTAAGATAGAGTCAATTAGGGATTGAGCATCGCCCAAGACTCCGACAGAGATTCGTTAATTTTTAGGTCTTGCTGGTTATAACCGAAGGTTTATTGAAGGCTTCTCGAAGATTGCTAAACCTATGACCAAATTGACTTAGAAAAGCGTGAAATTTGATTTTGGTGAAAATAAAGAGGCTGCATTTCAGACATTGAAGCAGAAGTTGTGTAGTGCACTGATTTTGGCTTTATCCGAAGGAAGTGAAAACTTTGTGGTTTATTGTGATGCTTCTCACAAAGGGTTGGGCGCGGTGTTGATGCAGAAGGAGAAAGTCATAGCTTATGCATCCCGCCAACTCAAGATCTACGAGAAGAACTACACGACACATGATTTAGAGTTGGGAGATATGATGTTCGCTCTCAAGATGTAGAGACATTATTTGTACGGCACGAAGTGCATTATGTTCACAGATCATAAGAGTTTGAAACATATTCTAGATTAGAAGGAGTTGAACATGAGACAACGTAGATGGTTAGAGTTGTTGAGTGATTACTATTGTGAGATTCGTTATCATCCACGAAAAGCAACGTGGTGGCTGATTCCTTGAGCCGAAAGGAACAGATCAAGCCACTACGAGTTCGAGATTTGGTTTTGAAGGTTGGTTTGAATCATCCTGTGAAAATTCTAAAGGCTCAAAATGAGGCAAGAAAGGAGGAAAATCATGGAACTGAGGATTTAGGTGGAATAATTAAGAAGCTAGAGCCCCGTATGGACGGAACGTTATGT